>SZWC01009306.1:17707-43038 GCA_023375785.1 Penium margaritaceum | reverse complement strand
ACGTGACAGGACCGAGAACAACAAAATCACTACGACGACACGTCATGTGATGAGTGGCACCAGAATCGATGATCCAAGTGCCACCGGAGTCACGACTGGTGGACGTCACTGTACAACGGGCAATGGAACACTCGGTATCAGAGGGACGTTGAGCCGTCAGTGGAGAGGAACGACGCAGGGCATAAAGATGAGACTCATGAATGCAATCGGTGTAGTGAGGCCCATCATCATCACATGCTGACTGTGCTCCCCCGTACGCGTCGTCATGAGTCACAGGAACGGACAGACAGACAGTCTGTGGACCACCCGACGATGACAACACACTCGCACCTCCCTGAAAGCATAGCGCCAGAAGATGTCGGAGATCAGCGATGGTGCGGTCGCGTGGGTCCGAATCGCTGCTACTCGCCGGTGGGGAAGCAAGAACAGCTGCAGTCGTGGCCGCCACGCGTCCAGAGGATGGCGAGGATGACGTGCTGGACGTGGAACGGAGGTCGTGTGCAGCCTGGAGCCCATGAGTAATCCGCGTCCATTCGAACGACTGCTGGCACTCGGTGTAGCGATGGGCGCCTCCACAGTTATAGTACAGAACAAAACGTCCACTGCTACCACTGGAGGACGACTGCTGCTGTGACTGTTGCTGCCCTGATCCACGCTTCCCCTTCTTCTTCTTCCCTTGAGCTGCTGCTACAACACCCTGTGTCTGAGTGGGTGTGGGCGGGGCCAAAGAGGAGGAGGAAGATGAGGACGTGATGGAGGATGAAGAAGGAGACTGCAGGAGGGAAGATGGTGGTCATGCGACGACCATTGCAGCAAGGGAAGTCTCCTGATGGGCCACGGCTGCCTTGCGGGCTGAAGTCACCTAGAGGAAGAGCTGATGTGCCCAAGGGAGAAGGTGCAGAGTGGCTGAAAAGGGCTCCAGGACAGCGTCGCTGTACCGTGTGAAGATGTTAGTGTACTCAAGGCGAACTCCGAGTATCATCGTACGAAGCGCCCACAGCTGTGTGCCTCCTGAGGTCCCAAGACGCATGTAGATGCGCATGGCGCGTCGCCAGTAATTGGCTGCAGGCTCTGCACGCCCCTGACAGAGAGAGTGGAAGGCACGAATGTGTGCTGCACGGGTGGCGTGAGTCTCTGCGGCCAACAGGGATAAGGCCAGATCCCAATCTCCGCGTGGATCGACGCCGGTGCTTGTGCCGGGCTCGCCAAGGAAGGGGAGGAAATTGACGACGGTCTCGCGTGGCATGGCATAGAGGAGTCCGCGCATCGCCCTGGCTGCTGTCAGTACCTGTGCTGGGTCTGTAGGCTGATACGGGCTGTGGTAGTAGGGCCACACGCCCTCTAAAGTAGCCCAAACCTGAAAGAGGATCTCCCAACAGTCGAAGCCGTCCTCATTGATGTACCGTGGAGGTGGTGTCTCAAAGTCATTGGGTTGCCGCTCCGTGAGGAGAGCAACCGCAGGCCGAGGAGGACGAGGGACGGGGAAGACTCCTGGAAGGGGATTATCACCGGGATAGTCGGGTGACGATCGTACCGTAGGAAACCGAGGAGATCTGGTGCCCATTTGTAGCTGACTTAGGCACTCCTGAAGAACTCGAATCTCATGATCCGGGGAGTCGTCTGTCATGCCTGGCATGAATGGATCATCATCCAGGAGGTCAGAAGGTGGTGGGTCAGGTCGAGCTCCTGTCACGGGTGCCTGAGCTGACTGCTGTGTAGAAACCGCGACGCCGGCAGCTCCCTCGGAAACCTGCCGTGGGACCGTGGACTGGGCACGCACAAGCTCAGTCAGCGTAGGGATGGCATCAGTCTGCTCCCGTTGTAGGCGACACATCTCAACCTGCAGGCTCCGCAGGTCCTCAGTGGCCTGCGAGCGTGGACTCAGGACCCCAGAAGAGGAGGAGGAGGGATCACCTGTCCCCTTCCCCTTGTTGTCAGACGAGTTCATGTCGCCTCTCAGTATGGATCGACAGGTTAGGTTTGTCGGATTTCAAACGCGTTAGCATTTCTCGAGGAGTTGAGATGCTGGTAATTTTTGACTGTCCGGCCAAAAAAATGGCTAAGAATGGTGCTGACGTCAGCACGACCTGATGACATCAGCAAGCAAAAATGCCGACGTCAGCTTGACTCCTCCCTTTTCCTTTATTTTGTTGTTTTTTTTCTCTCTCTCGCGGTTCTGCGCGAGCGTGTAGCCGCTCCGCGGCGGCTACGCGAAAACTGCACGGAGGCTGCGCAGCAACTTCCGCTTTGCTGCTGCTGCAGCTGCTTGTCAGCTGCAGCAGCAACTGCGTGGCTGCGTGCGCAGCAGTGGTAGCAGCGGCTGCTCAATGTTGCTGCTACTACTACGCGCTACGGTTGCTGCTCGCTGCCGCCGCCGCGCGCTGCTGTTGCTGCTGCTGCGCTGCTATTGCTGTCGCTTCTGCTACTCTGCTATTGCCGCCGTGGCTGCCGCTGCTGCTGCTGTGCTGCTGTTGCTGCCGCTGCTGCTGCTCTGCTGCTGCCGCCGCTGCCGCTGCTGTGCTACTGTTGCCGCGGCCGCCGCTGTGGCTACGGGCGGCGGCTGCACTCGCTGCAGCTGCCACGCGCTGCTGTAGCTGCTGCTACGGCGCTGTTGCTGTCGATGCTGCTGCTGCTTCTGCTGTGCTGCTATGTTGCTACCGGCACGGTGGCAACGCCGCTGCTACGATCTCACGTGATGGGTGTGGGCTGCGTTGACGGCGACCGGCTTTCTTCGACAGGCCCAAGTGGATCTGCTGCAGCGGTGACTCTCACTGTTGCTGCTCTGCTGTGTCTCTGCTGTGCAGCTCAGTGAGAACTGTCTCACTGCTCTGATACCATGACAAGATGCAAGGAAGCTTCCTAGCGACACTCCCGTTCACCAGGCGTCAGTGCCTGATTAGACGGTGTCGACAGTCAAGTCGTGCACGCAACGGCAAGAGTTTGGCTAGGGGACACAAGGCGAAGTGTCTGAATGCTTCAATAGCATTTGCAGAGAGTGTGAACAAATGACAGGTCCATGGCCTAAATACCTGCCGCGGCGCACAGCAAGTGTCGCACGCGGCGGTCCAAGCGCTGTCCTAAAACTGGCCCAAACCACTGTTTTGGCCATAACTCTGTGCACACATGTCAGAATGCTACGCCGTCTAAACCTAGACGTGCAGGATCACAAGACAGACGCTGCAACTGGTCACATGCATGCATCCATCATCAGACGGTGGAAAATAAATGCAAAAACATGCAAATCGGGCTCATGGCCAGTCCGCCGAAAAGACTCCTGCAGGCTGCAAAAAAAACAACAGGGAGTCCCGGCAGTGTCCGGGGCTCTGGAACGGTAGTCGGCCAGCTCCAAGCTGGTAGTCCGCCGCCCGTCGTCGCACCGACGTCACCAGGGCCTGCCTTAGGGATCTGCACGAGTATGGACACGGTTGAGTGGTCACAGTAGACTATACAAGAACGTCACAAATCACAACAAGAGGTTGTCTGCCTGCATGCATCGCTAGATTCGACTGTGCCATTGTGTCTGCAGCGTTGTGCTCTGCCTAGGGTCCAGTTTTCATGCTGCGTGGCACTGTTTAGCACAATGGACCACCGTAGGCACTGCCTGGATTCGGGCAGTCATAACTCTTCGCTACTATTTTTCTAGCTGTTTCTGACCACACCACTGCGTTCGTAGCGTCAGTTTTATGGTATGGTCCAGTTTTAAGGTAAAACGGACTGCGCTTGGGTTTTGGGTTGTCGGCCGTCTGGCAGGGCTCACTGAGAAACCCCTGCCTGCCAGAAAATATGTCTAGTGCTATTTTCTAGGACAAACTTCTGCGAGGCGACGGCTTGACCGGCCGCCACGACATTCGGCGACATCGAGGAAGGGTGGGTATGGGAAGCTCCTGTTCGAAAAAACCACATCCGAAATATGTGACGGCCAGCGATGACCGAACTTTCATTTGCCGGCCCATCTAGTTAGTAGATTAATCCGACCTGGCGTGAAAGCCTCATGGTGTAGGCCGCCCTGACGGCAACATTGCGAGCGGTCAGGAAATTGTGAAAGCAATGTTTTCTCGTGTTTCTTCACATTAAGTTCACGCAGGATTTGTGCCATCGATAATGCAAGAAAAAACAGATCATGAACACAAACCATCGTCAGTATCTCAAAGCTAGCGAGGCCAGTGACGCCGAAACAAATATTTTGAGACATTCTAAAGTGCAGGCGGCCTTGATCATCCGGGCATCAAAACAACCCGCCCAGCCGTTCAGGTAGGCATAAAACGTCGACCAGCGCAGCCAGGTTTGCGTCTCCGATAGGCCAGGAACCAGGTAGGTTCGGATTTTCAAAGAGAATAGGAGCACGACATCTCGTATGAGGACAAAGCCGTAACGAGGTTTATTTCATCGATTTATCCTATTTTCTAATTAGCTGGTTAGTTGAGTAACAAGCTCTCAAGAGCTGGGGGGAGCTAGAACTTGGAGAGGTCTCCCATTGTTGTTCATTCTTCACTCCTCACCAGGTACTTCCAGTTTTCAGCTGCTTTCTGGCGCTAACACTCGCGCACATACTTTTGAGTAACAAACACAGAGCATCGAGACTTCGTCTCTAGAGCAGTGGAGTAAGGGGGCATCAGACTAAGCAACGAGTGTGGAAGCGAGCACGGTGCATCAACAACGCCGTTGCCCCAACTTGCTACTTAGTGTTTCTAGCTTAGTATCAGAGCCAGAGCGTAGCAGCAAGAGCAGAAGACAGGCGTACAGGTGCCAGACAACGCCGGCGGACCTCCATACGCGCCAGTGCAGGGGAAATGCTGCCGGATTCGTTCCGGCAGCATTGACCAGCCTGGTGGCAGCATCAAAATATTCCCCACGGCCATTGGGCTAGGGGAAATGCTGCCAAATGTTTTTGGCAGCACTGACCCCCCCCCCCCCCCCCGCGTGACGCGAGGAGGTGAGCGGCCAGCAACATCAAGCACCGCAAAGACGACGCACGTCGACCAGGGGTGATCGTGCTGCAAGTAGCAGCAGCGGCAGCAACTTGTAGCAGCAGCGAGTAGTGGCAGCAGCAGCCAGCAATAGCAGTGCTCAGCAGCAGAAGCTGGCAGCATCAGCAGCTCGTGATAGCTAGCAGCAGCAGCAGCCCGTAGTAGCAAGCAGTAGCAGCAGCCGGCAGTAGCAGCGGTAGCAGCGTGCAACACCCTACAACGAGCAGTAGCCAGCTGCAGCAGCAGTAGTGGCGAGCAGCACCCAGCAGCAGCCTGTAGCAAGCAGTAGCATCAGTTGTAGCAACAGCTAGCCGCAGCCCGCTACAGCAACAGATGTAGCTCACAACAACAGCAGCTGCAGCTGCAGCTGCTCACAACCCGTTGCTCAAATGAGCTGCGAGCAGCGGGCTTGCTGCTCGCGGCCCGCAGCAGGCTGCGGGCAGCGAGCAGCGAGCTCGTTGCTCGCTACGAGCAATGAGCAGCGAGTTCGCTGCTCACTGCTCGTAGCGAGCAACGAGCTCGCTGTGCATCCAGAGAAAAAAAAGAATGGAAAAAAGACCTCCACCCCACAGGTGCTATTACACCTGCTCCTGCTGCCATCACGGCCGCTGCAACAAATACGACAACCCAGCAGGAGCAGCAGCAGCGGCTGCTGCAGTTGCCATCACAGCAGCAGCAGCAGTAGCAACGTTAGCAATAGCAATAGTAATAGCAGCTACAACAGAAAACCGAGAGCAGCAGTAGTAGCAGTAGCCCCAACAGCCGTAGCAGTAGTAGCGGCAGTAGTTGTAGTTGCACTAGCAAACCAGCACCAGTAGCAGTAGCAGCAGCAGCAGCAACAATAACAGCAGTAGCAGCAGTAGCTGCAGTTGCAGAAGCTCCAGTTGACCCTGTGGAGGACGCAACAGTGACTTCAGCAACAGCCACTATTGACGTCAGCAACCTTTTGGCTGACGTCATTGCTGACGTCACTGCTGACGTCATCAACAAAAAACTAGGAACCCTTTAGATACTCAGTAGCACTTGCTGAAGTGAACCATCTCAGGTTGACAACACTGCTAATGTCACTGCTTACATGAGCAACACAAAAGAAAAAAACACAAAGGAGGGTAAAACAAAGGGGGCATGGCAACAATGGCCACTAGCCCTAGTGGGGAGGGGTCCTTCTTTGGTTGGGGGACTACTCCTCGTCCCCTTTTCCTATAGTAGTTGCAGCAGTAGCAACAGCAGTAGCAGCAGCAGCAACAATAGGAGCAGTAGTAGCAGCAGCAATAGTAGGAGCAACAGCAGCAAAAGCAACAATAGCAGCAGCAACAACATCAGTAGCAACACCCTGCAGACTCTGTCGTCATTTTTTGTGACTCAACAGATCCGCTCGCCGCTCTGCACCAGTAGCTCGCAACGTTGACACAGCAACTAGCGGCACTATAGCTGCTGCCACCCCCGCCACCGCAATAGACGCAGCAGCAGCATCAGTAGCTACCACCGCTGTAGCAGCATTAGTAACTGTAGCAGGAGCATCAGTAGTCGCCACCGCTACAATAGTAACTGCCTCCATAGTAGCCGCACCAATGTCAGCAAGCGACGTTCGCCTCAGAAGGATCCGCAAGCCCTGCAATTTTCTTAGCCACGCAATACCTCGCACAGCAACACACCCTACGTCAACAACAAACGGTGACATCAGTCCTAGGCCCCACTTTGGGTGCCGGCCGCCGGCCAAAGGACTTCGAAACCCCACCGCCATCGCTTCAGGCTGGCGACCAGTTTCAGAGCTGGGAACTCAGCTTCCGGATTTGGGCACAGGATGAGGACCTTTGGCCCTACTATGTCCTGTCCTTTGACTCTATCCAGGCCGACCAGGTCTACGACTCCGGTCGCGTTGTGCATGCTCTCGTCCCTGTCGCCCCTCCAGCCACACGCCTCGCCCTTGAGCCCTTCCTCGGCGACCTCACCACTAGAGCCCTCCCTGACCCAGCAGTAGTCTCACACGCCCTCATCGCCTGTCTAGTGATGCTGAGACCAGCCGCCTGCTCCGAGAGTTTAACTCCCTTCGCATGAGGGAGACCGAGATGGCCACCTCCTACTGGCAGCGTGTAGAAGTCCTACTCCGCCACCTCGGAGACGCCATGCCACCCCCCTCTCTGTGTTCTTGACCATCAAGCGCGGTGCCACAAACTCCTTCTGTGACGTCTTCGTCCACTACTCCTAGGACGTTCTCCCCGCGATGGCTGTCCAGGGTACTCTTATGGCCTGGGCGTACAAGCTTTTCCTCCGCATCGAGGAAGCTCGTCAGGAGTCGCACATCCATCTTACGGAGTCCCTCGCCTCCCCTACCGTCGCCTCTCCTGCCGTCGCTTCAGTGACTGTCGCCGCCCCAGTAGCAGCAGCATCTTCCGGTGCCACGTCATCCGGCAAGAAGAAGAAGAAGGGCAAGAAGGGCAAAGGGACTTAGCAGCAGACCAGCGGATCAGGCAGCGCCAACCTCGTCTGCCACACCTGTGGCCAGTCAGGACACGGGTGGTACACATGTTCGCTCCCGACTAAAGAGGCTCGTGTCATGGCCACCATGCGTCGCCAGCGTGAGCGGCGCCTTGCCACCAGCGCCGTGACCGTCGTTGCTCCTGTCGCATCCGCGCCACTTGTGACGGCCTCATCTTAGCTTCCTCCACAGCCGTCCGCACCCGCTGCTCCGTCCCCGGCTCCTTCCTTTCCTTTCCCGGACTCCGGCACCATCACACCGTAGTCGGTCTACTCCATCAGACCCTTCGTCCGCGAGCGCCAGCTAGGGCAGTTCATCGCCTTCCACCTCGGCCTTCCTCGCCCTCCTCTCGAGGGAAGTATGAGTTACGTAGTCGCTAGTCCCTCCCTGCCGTGCATGATAGAGTCAGTGTTGCGATTATGTCATGTATCTTCGTCCGTCCCGTCCTCTACCCTGCCCTCTTCTCCTACTCCTCTTCAACACGATGTCGCCTGGCTAGATTACTGGCACTTGCGGTTTGCACCTCCGTCCACTTCGTCAGCGTCGCTCGCCCATTGCCATGTGACTGTTAGCGACCTGGCCCCACCGGTCCAGGATCTGTCAGAAACATGGATCATCGACTCCGAGGCCACGCATCACATGTCGGCCTCGCGTGAGGCCTTCAGTGTTCTTAGTCCAGTCATCGATGTCACCGGGGTTCGGACGGGATCTGGCCAGGTCTTGCCCATTTGTGGTGTCGACGTCGTTTGTTTCCGTGATCCAGCGGGTGATGTATTCTTGACTGATGTTCTCTTCCTTCCTGGCCTTGAGCTCAGCCTCCTGTCTGTCACCTCCCTTGATCGCATGAGCATGGATGTTCTGCATTCACGTGGGGTGGGCACTGTGTCGTTACATCTGTCTGGTTGTGTTGTTCTGCATGCCACCACGCGCATCAACTTGTGGCATGTACCGCGCCTGTCTGCTCCCACCTCTGTCTCCTCTTCGTCGACTGACACTGGCCACTTTTTCGTCACCAGCACATTGTCTCTGCAGCACACACGTCTCCTGCATCACCGCCTCTGTCACGTCCACCATGCCGCTGTTGACAGCATGCTTCGCACACAGCCAGCCACGGATCTTGACTCAGCCTCCTTTCCTCTGTCGTGTTCCACTGAGTGCATCGATTGCGCTCAAGGAAAGATGCACCGCTCCACCTACCCCCTCTCTGCCTCTCGAGCGTCCGCCCCACTCGACCTCGTTCACTCTGATGTCATGGGTCCTCTCCCAACAGAGTTTTTCCGTGAGCATGGTTGTTACGTTCTGACCCTTACGGATGACTACTCTCGCTATCGCTGGGTCTTCTGCCTGCGGCAGAAAAGCGAGGTCACTCCCACCATTCGGGACTGGCTTTTCCGTACTGAACGCGAGAGTGATCGCTCTTTCCGCCGCTTCCGCTCTGATTGTGGGGATGAGTTTATGGGGGAGACCACTCTTTTCCTTGCCTCCCGTGGGGTCCATCATGAGACGTCGGCGCCTTACATGCTAGTCCCGAATGGCGTCTTTGAGCGGTGGAACCGCACCATGGCCGATGTCGTCCGCACCATGCGCATCGAATCCGACATCTCTGATGGCTTGTACTTCGAGGCCATGACCTACATGACGTGGGTCTGGAACCGGATTCCCCATCGACCCATTCCTCATCTGTCCACCCCATACCAGCATTGGTGTGGTGAATGCGTCGACTTGCGTCTAGCTCGTCTCTGGAGCTGCGTAGCCATTGTGTGGTTGCCTGCCCCGTACCAGGGTGGCAAGCTCGAGCCTCGCGGTTGCCCGTGCACCTTCCTCAGTGTCTCCCGTCAGTCGAAGGCGTGGCATTTTTGGGATCCCACTCGACACTGCATCGTCGAGTCCCGCGATGCCCTCTTCTTTGAAACCTGTTTCCCTATGATCTCGTTCACTCCGACGCGTCGATGTTCCTCCCGTTGCATGGAGGAGTGGTGGGTCTGTCCTCCTTCTTACTACGTCTAGGCGTTCCATCGTCTGCGCTCGTGGGCCCACCTTCGCCGACTGCCCCATCCGTGTCCGCCAGCCCCTCAGGACCGGCTGCACTGTCTGTGTCTGCCAGTCCCGCAGGGCCGGCATCCTTGTCCGTGCCCACCAGCCCCTCAAGGCTGGTTGACCCGTCCGTGCCCGCCAGCCCCTTCGAGCCGGCTGTCTCGTCCGTGTCTGCCAGCCCCTCAAGGCCGGCTGTCCTGTCTGTGTCCGCCAGTCCCTCAGAGCCGGCTGCCCGATCCGAGTCTGCCAGCCCCTCAGGACCAGCTCCCCTGCCCGTGTCTGCCAGCCCCTCAGGGCCGGCTGCCCCATTTGCGTCTGTCAGTTCCTCAGAACCGGCTGCCCCGTCTGTATCGGCACGCTACACACGTGGTCCGGGCGGGAGCCTCAGACCCAGGCCGACAGTTGGTACTCAGGCCACCTCCGCACGTCCTCTCACCCCACAACCTCCTGTCATTTCACGAAGATCCTCACCTCATGTCAGACCTGGGGGGGATGCGGATCCACTCCCACAGAGATGTGGATCCACTCCCACAGTCGTGAGTGGGGACCCCGGCACCAAGGCACTCGGTTTGGCCACACTATCAGTCATCGCCGACCTACATCCAGGGTCATCTTTGGGCTACGCCTTGCTCCGTGAGGAACACCGGTATGCCGTTACGAGCACACTCACACGGATTCGACCAGGGGCACGGGATGCGCATGCCCTCACTGCCCGTCCCACTGAGCGACCAGAGGACCCAGCCATCCCGCGTGAGGCTCGGGCGTCTCCCGAGGCCGATCACAGGGAAGCTGCATGTGCTGACGAGCTAGCTGCCATTTGGCAACATCACGTCTACGAGCTTATCGACCTTCCCCCGGGCCGCAAGGCCATCAGCGTTAGGTGGGTTATCAGGCGGAAGTGGAAGCCAGACAGGTCACTAGACAAGTACAAGGCCCGTCTCACGGCCAACGGGTTTGCTGAGGTCCCTGGGATCGACTATGACCAGATCTTTGCCCTGGTCGATTGGTTCTCCACCAGCCGGGTGTTGTTCAGCCTGATTGCCCAGCATGGGTGGGACGTGCATCAAATGGATGTGAGCAACGCCTTCCTCCATGGATTCTGGAGGGCGAGGAGCTGTACATGATGCATCCTCCAGGCTTCGACGATGGCTTTGGCAAGGTCTGGAGGCTGCGGAAAGCCCTCTATGGCTTGAAGCAGTCACCACGCTGTTGGAACCAGGATATCAGTCGTATGCTTCTTAGCGGCGGCATCCTTCGCAGCTCTGCCGATCCCGCGCTATTCATCAGCCCGCAAGGTCAGACACTCGTCGCCGTCTTGGTCTATGTCGACGACCTGCTCATCGCATCACCGGGTGCAGCTGCCATCCAGTGGGTCAAGGACCTGCTGCACGTTGCCTACCAGATGAAGGACCTCGGGCCAGCGCGAGTCTTTCTGGGCATGGAGCTTGAGCATGATCACTCCGCGGGCATACTGCATGTCCATCAGGTTTCCTACGTCCATACCCTGTCCGGGCGCTTTGCTAAGGACCTGTCCCTTGTGCCGAGAGCATCCTCACCCATGTCTCCCAACGGTCAGGCGATGCTCAAGAGCTCTGATCCAGCCGTGGTGGGGGAGCCAGTAGACGTGACTGCGTATTTATGCGTCATCGGGTCACTGATGTTCCTGGCGACGACGACGCGTCCAGACATCGCGTTTGCCGTCAATCTCCTTGCTCAGTTTTCTCAGGAACCGCGTCACCTCCACTTCGAGGTCGCGATCCGAGTACTGCGCTATGTCGTCTCGACTCCACGGCAAGGTCTCATGTTCCTCCAACAGCCGTCTGTTATCGCGGTGGGCTACATCGATAGTGACTGGGCCTGCAGTTCGGACGGTAAGAGCTGCACAAGATGGATCTTTCTGATTGGCGGCATGGCAGTGTCCTGGCACAGTGGCAAGCAGGGGTGCATTGCATGAAACACTACTGAGGCTGAATACGTAGCCCTTGGTTCAGGCGCATGTGAGAGCGTGTGGCTGCGTCGTCTGTTGTCCGAGTTGTGTCAGTCTATTGCATCCATCACGTTACACTACGACAATGAGAGTGCCATGGCCATTACCGACAATGACGGTGTGCATCACACACGCACAAAGCACATCAATATTGAGTATCACTATGTGCGTTCGTTGGTGCATGACGGCAGCATGAGCATTGTGTGGGTTGAGACAGCACAACAGCAGGCTGACTTCTTGACCAAGGCACTGAAGCGCGACTCATTCAAGAAGGCTGTGAGTTCAATCGGTGTACGTTCGTGAGTTGTACTCTTTGTCCTCGCCTGCGTCTCTATGTGCCCTGGGGGACCTTAGCTGTTGCATGTGACGCTACCCACCCATGTGCACTGCATCTCTGATTCATGGGGGAGTGTTGGTTTTTCTGCATCTCTCATTGTGCTGTGGTGTGTCCTCCCGGCTTGTGTACATCAACGTGCAGATGACTGACGGCGAGACTAGACGCCGCTCGAGTGTCGTCCGGTAAAGCCAACGCACGCTAAGGCCTACACACCGTTCGCTGGAGCATCCTCCCTGTGTGAACGTGCTCAGCTCCATCGGCAAGCCTCCTTGGCGGTCGAGCCACCGACGGTCACTGTCCGCATAGGCTGTCTGCGTGCTTGCTGCGCTGGATCTGACTGTGCCATTGTGTCTGCAACGTTAGACTCTGCCTAGGGTCCATGTTTCATGCTGCGTGGCACTGTTTAGCACAATGGACCACCGTAGGCACTGCCTGGGTTCGGGCAGTCATAACTCTTTGCTACTATTTTTCTAGCTGTTTCTGTCCACTCGACTGCGTTTGCAGCGTTGGTATTATGGTATTGTCCAGTTTTCAGGAAAAACAGACGACGCCCGGGTTTTGGACTGTCGGGCGTCTGGCAGGGCTCACCAAGAAAACCCTGCCTGTCAAAATGTAGGTCTAGTGTTTTTTTCTGATTTGCTGGTTAGCTGAGTAACAAGCTCTACTGAGCTGGGGCGGGGAGCTAGAACTTGGAGGGGTCTCCCATTGTTGTTCATTCTGCACTCCTAACCAGTTCCAGTTTTCAGTTGCTTTCTGGCGCTAACACTGGCGCACACACTTTTGAGTAACAAGACTTAGTATCTAGAGCAGCGGACTAAGGGGGCACTAGACTAAGCAACGAGCATGGAAGCCAACACGCTACATCAACAATGCTGCTGCCCCGACTTGTTGCTTAGTGTTTCCAGCTACTTATGGTTACTGCCACCGCAGATACTGTCTACATGCGACAGGCGATGGATCTGAATGTACCATTGCATCTGCAGCGTCATGCTCTGCGTAGGGTCCATGTCTGATGTTGTGTGGCACTGTTTGGCATCATGGACCATCGTAGGCCCTACCTCGGTTCGGGCAGTCATAACTCTTTGCTGCTATTTTTCTAGATGTTTCTGACCGCACGACTGCGTTTGCAGCGTCCGTATTACGGTATGGTCAAGTTTTTAGGCAAAACGGACGATACCCGGATTTTGGGTTGTCGGCCGTCTCGCAGGGCTCACCGAGAAAACCCTGCATGCCAGAAAATAGGTCTAGGTCTTTTTTATGATTGGCTTGTTAGTTGAGTAACAATCTCTACAGAGCTAGGGGGGAGCTAGAACTTGGAGGAGTCTCCTATTGTTGCTCATTCTTGATTCCTAATGAGTCACTTTCAGTTTTCAGGTGTTTTCTTGCGCTAACACTGGCGCGCACGTTTATGAGTAACAAACCCAGAGCATACAGACTTTGACTCTAAAACGGCAGACTAAGGGGACAGCAGACTTAACCAACGAGCGTGGAAGCCCGCACGCTACATCAACACCGTTGCTGCTCCAACCCGCCTCCTAGGTTTTCCTTCTTGGTATCAGATATAGAGCGTAGCAGCAGCAGCAGACGACTGGCGTACAGGTGTCTGACTACGCCGACGATCCCCCATACGTGCAAGTGCAGGGGAAATCCTGCCGGATGTTTTCCGACAGCATTGACCTGCCTGGTGGCAGCGTCGGAATTTTTCCCACGACCACTGGGCCAGGGGAAATGCTGCCGGATTTTTTCTGGTAGTACTAATCCCCACGCGTGACGCGAGGAGGTAAGCAACAGGCGGTATCAGGCTCCTGTCGACGACGCTGCACGTGGCAACGTCATCCAGGTGTAGTGACTGACAGCAGCAGCCTATAGCAGCAGCAACTTGGAGCAGCAGCAGCGAGCAGTGGCAACACTTGCCAGCAGCAACTGTGCGCAGCAGCAACAGCCAGCAGCAGTAGCAGCTCGCAACAGCAGTAACTGCGTGCAGCAGTAAGCAGCACCAGCAGCAAGCAGCAGCAACCAGCAGAAATAGCAGTAGTAGCGAGCAGCAGCCGACAGTGACTAGCAACAGCTAGCAGCAGCGGCTGCAGCGGTGGCTAGTAGCAACAGTAGCTGCAGCTGCATGCAGCCCGCTGCTCGCAACGAGTAGCGAGCTGCTGGGAGCAAGCTCGCTGCTCGCAGCGAGGAGCAAGGTGGCAATAGCGAGCAGCAAGCTCGCTGCTCGCAACTGGCTGCTCATAGCAAGCATTGAGCCTGTTGTGGCGAGCGAAGAAGAAGAAGAAGAAAGAAAAAGAAAACACAAAAACACCCCACCCCGCTGCAGCGGCTAGCAGCACGTAGTAGCTTAGTAGTAGTGGCAGCAGTAGCGGCAGCAACAATAGCAGCAGCAGCAGTAGCAACGGCTGCTACAACAGCACCCGTAGTAGCAGCTGCAGCAGCAGCAGTAGCAGCCATAGTAGCATCAACTGCAGCAGCTACAGCAGCCGCTGCTGCACCAATGCCGCAGCAGTAGCAACAGCCATAGGAGCTGCTACAATAGCAGGTCAGTAGCAGTTGCAGCAGCAGCAACGGCAACAACAGTAGTAACTACAGCAACAACAGCAGCTGCCCCGCAATTGCCACAGCAGCGGCTTCAGCAACGGCAGCTGCTGATGTCAGAAGTCCTTAGCTGACATCACTGCTGACATCATCAACAAAAAAAGGTGGGAAACACTTCTACAGCAACAACTCTGTAGATAAAAAGTAGCATCTGCTGACGTCAGCCGTTCCAGGCTGACGTCACTGCTAACACCAATCGCACACAAAAGGAAAAATAAGGGAGGGGCAACATAACCCACCATGGCTAATAGTCCCAGTGGGGAGGGGTCCTCCTTTGTTGGGGGGACCCCCAGCCCCCCTTTCTTGCAGCAGCAGTAGTAGCAACAGCAGCAGCAGTTGTCTACCGGCTCCGTCGGCGGCGCCTCCAACCCCCTAGCTGCCATTAAGCAGCAGCTTGCTGCAGTGACGTAGCAACTTACAACACTATAGCCATTGGCATCACAAACTCACACCGGTGCTTTACCACCCTTTCTTCTACCTGGAGACACCAGACCCGCTGTGTCTACTACCACGCATTACTTGGCGTAGCAGCAGACTCAGCGCCAGCGGCAGATAGTGACTTCTGTCCTTGGCCCCACTCTGGGTGCCGGCCGCAGGTCAAAGGAGTTTGAGACCCCGTCCCCGCCGCTTCAAGCCGGCGAACAGTTCCAGTGCTAGGAACTCAGTTTCCGCATCTAGACACAGGGTGAGGGCTTGTGGGCATACTACACCCTTCCGGGCGACTCCACCCAGGCCGACCAGTTGTATGAAGTTGGTTACGCCGTGCGTGCCCTCGTTCCAGTCGCTTCTCCGGCTTCACGCCTTCCCTAGAGCCCTACCTCAGAGACTTCAATTCCGGCGGGACACCAGACATTGCGGCCGCATGGCACATCCTCAACCGTCCCCATCGCCTATCCAGCGAGGCTCAAACCAGCCGCCTGTTGCGGGAGTTCAACTTCCTGCACATGGAGAAGACCTAGACATTCACCTCCTACTCGTAGCGGGCTGAGGAAATCCTCCGTCCCCTGGGCTCCTCTGCTCCGACCCCTCTGGCCACGCTTCTTACCATCAAGCGCGGTGCCACCAATTCGTATGCCGACGCCTTCGTTCATTACTCCCTAGACGTCCTTTCCACCATGGTGGCCTAGGGCACCCTCATGCCTTGGGCATACGAGCTCCTCCTCAGGATTGAGGAAGCTTGTGTGGAGTCTCGCATCCAGCGCACAGAGGCCCTTGCCTCTCTTGCAGTTGCCTCCATGGCCGTCACTTCCCTCGCAGTAGTTGTATCCACTAACTCCTTGTCGTCGGCGTCGGCGAAGAAGAAGTGCAAGCGCAAGAAGGGAAAGGGCCCTCAGTAGCAGTAGCAGTAGCAGTAGCAGCAGCCGACTGGGTCTAGTGGTGGTGGTTCAGTCTGTCAGAACTGTGGCCAGCCAGGGCACGGGTGGAGCACTTGCCCTATAATGACGGATGAGGCGCGCGTCATCGCCATTATGCGTCGCTAACGTGAGCGCCGTCTTGCCTCTGCCACCGCAGGAGTCACCGCCCCTGATGCCTCGACTCTGCCTAGCAGTTCCACTCCGACAGCCGCACCGGTCCCGCCGACGCTAGCTCCGTAGCAGCATCATCCACAGCCATCGGCTCCTCCGTTCCCATCACCGGTATAGTCCTTCCCCTATCTGGGCTCCGACGTTTTCACTCCGCACTCCGTCTACACTCTCGGACCATCCACCCGTGAGCATCAGCTGGAGCAATTCATCGCACTCCAGCTCGGCTTGCCTCGCCCTCCCCCCCAAGGGAAGTGCGAATTACGTCATCTCCTGTTTGTCTCCTCTTCCCTGCATAACTGAGACTGAGCTGCGGTCGTGTCCTACCTCCTCATCCGTCTCGTTGTCTCCAGTGCCCCCCTCTACCCCCTCCCATGACAACGTCACATGGCTTGATGATTGGCAGTCTCAGTTTGCGCCGCCCTCCACCGCATCTGCATCTCTTGCTTGCTGCCACGTGACTGTTAGCGATCTGGCGACTCCGGTCCACGACCCTACCGAGACCTGGATCATCGACTCCGGGACCACGCATCATATGACGGTCTCTCGGGAGGCCTTTAGTGTGCTTGGTCCTGTTAGCGATGTGTCCGGCGTCCGGACGGGCTCCGGACAGGTGTTCCCCGTCCGTGGCGTCGGCGTCGTTCGTTTTCGTGGTGTTGCCGGTGATGTCTTCGTGACCGATGTCCCCTTTGTCCCCACTCTAGAGCTCAGCCTCCTATCCTTTACTACCCTTGACCGCATGAGTATGGTCGTTCTGCACTCGCGTGGCATCCGGTATTGTCGTTTTGTACGCCACCGCCAGTGACAACCTGTGGCACGTACCTTGTCTGTCCTCCTCTCCTTCCGTCCCCTCTCCGTCCACATGTCATGTGTTTGTCAACAGCACGCTCTCTCCGCACCATACACGTCTCTTGCACCGCCGCCTTTGCCATGTCTACTCTCCAGTCGTGGATAGCATGCTCCGCACTTAGCTGGGAAAAGGCCTTGACCCGGACACTTTCCCCCTGCGTGTCCCACAGAGTGCATTGATTACGCTCAGGGCAAGATGCACCGGTCCACATACCCTCATTCCTTCTCTCGCGCATCCGCACCTCTAGATCTAGTCCATTCCGATGTCATGGATCCTCTCACGGATTTTGTCGGCGAGCATGGACGCTATGTCCTCACCCTCACAAACGACTACTCTTGCTACTGTTGGGTCTTCTGCCTTCGGCATAAGAGCGATGTCGCTCCTGCCATTCGGGACTAACTTGTCCTTGCGGAGCATCAGTGTGGTCGATCTCTTTGCCGCTTTTGTTCCGATCGCGGTGGTAAGTACATGGACGAGACCACGACTTTTCTTGCCTCCCGCAGGATCTACCATGAGACGTCACCGCCTTACACGCGCGTCCAGAACAACGTCTCCGAGCGGTGGAACCGTACTATGGCCGATGCTGTTCGCACCATGCGCGTTCATTCTGGCCTCTCCGATGGCTTCTATTTTGAAGCCATGGCCTCCATGAGGTGGGTCTGGAACCAGATTCCCCACGGATCCCTTCCCCGCTAGTCCACGCCGTACTAGCACTGGTGCGATCAGCAAGCTGACCGCCGACCCGCTCCCGTCTGGGGTTACGTGGCCAATGTGTGGCTGCACGTCCTGCAACAGGACGTCAAGCTCGTCCTTCGTGCGCGTCCTTGCACCTTTCTTGGTGACTCTCGTCTGTCCAAGGCCTGGCGCTTCTTGGATCCCTCCCGCCACTTCATCGTCGAGTCGCGCAATGCCCTCTTCTTCGAGGAGCTATTTCCCCTCAATCTCATATGCTCCGGCTCGTCTGTGTCCCTCCTGTCGCGTGGGGGAGTGGTGAGTCCGTCCTCTGTACTGCCGCTTCCAGGGGTCATATCACTTGGTCCAATCGGGCCGGCAGCCCCGGTCGCGTCCGCTGGCCCCTCCGGGCCGACAGCCCCGGTCGCGTTCGTTGGCCCCTCCGGGTCGGCAGCCCCAGTCGTGTCCATTGGCACCTCCGGCCCGGTAGCCCCATTCCCGTCCACTGGCCCCTCCAGGCCAGCAGCCCCAATCGCGTCCACTAGCCCCTCCGGGCCGGCAGCCCCAGTCGCGTCCGCTGGCCCCTCCGGGCCGATAGCCCCAGTCGCGTCCACTGGCCCCTCCGAGCCGACAGCCCTGGTCGCGTCTACTGGCCCCTCTGGGTCGGCAACCCCAGTCGCGTCTGCTGGCCCCTCCGGGCTGGCAGCCCCAGTCGCGTCCACTGGACCCTCGGGGCTGGCAGCCCTAATCGCGTCCGCTTGCCCCTATGGACCGACAACCCCTGTCACGTCCGCTGGCCCCTCCGTGCCGGTAGCCCCTGTCGCGCCCTCTGGCCCCTCCAAGCCTACCGTCCCAGTCGCACCCGATGGCCCCTCCGGGCCGGAAGTCCCAGTAACGTCCGCTGGTCCCTCCACGCCAGTAGCCCCGTCGGACTCATTGCCATCTCATGCTCCACCGCGCTACACGCGTGGCCCAGGCGGCAGGCTCCGACCCAGGCCGTCAGTGAGCGCCTAAACCATCGTGTCACGTCCTGTGGCGCCTCGGCCCCCTATCACTCCACGTGACTCTTCCAAGCCTATGATCGTGAGTGGGGACCGCGACACCAAGGCCCTCGGCCTGACCACGTCAGCCATCATTGCAGACCTCCGCCCAGGCTCCGCACTCCGCTACGCCATGCTCCATCAGGAGCATCGGCAGGCTGTCGTGGCTGCACTCACGCGCAGCCCACCTGGAGCTCCAGATGCACACGCTCTTGCAATCCGCTCCACAGCACGCCCAGAAGACCCAGCCACCCTGCGCGAGGCTCGAGCCTCTCCTGAGGCCGCACACAGGGATGCTGCCTATGCCAACGAGCTCGGTGCTATTTGGCAGCACCACGTGTATGACCTCGTCGATCTCCCTCCAGGTCGGAGAGCCATTGGTGCCAAGTGTGTCTTCCGGCGCAAATGGAAGCCGGACGAGTCCTTGGACAAGTACAAGGCCCGCCTCACAGCCAAGGGGTTTTTTCAGGTCCCTAGAGTTGATTACGACAAGATCTTTGCCTTAGTTGGTCGATTCTCCACTAGCTAGGCGCTCTTCAACCTGGTTGCTCGGCACGGGTGGGAGCCATACCAGATGGACGTGAGCAATGCTTTACTCCATGGTTCGCTGGAGGGCAAGGAGCTCTACATGGTGGAGCCCACAGGCTTCGACGACGGCAGAGGGAGAGTCTGGCAATTGCGGAAGGCCCTCTATGGTCTGAAGCAGACGCCTCGAAGCGGGAACCAAGTGATCAGCAGCACGCTCCTCCGTGACGGCCTCCTGCACAACACCACTGACCCCACACTATTCGTCAGCCTGCGAGGCCAGACCTTGGCCGCTGTACTAGTCTACATCGACGACCTCCTCAGTGTGTCGCCAGACATGGCTGCCATCCAGTGTGTCAAGGACCTGTTGCACACGGCCTACCAGATGAAGGATCTCGGGTCTGCCCGAGTCTTCCTGGGCATGGAGCTCGAGCATGATCACTCCCAGGGCACCCTACACGTCCATTAGGCCGCCTATGTACAGACCCTTTCCACTCGTTTCGCGGAGAGCCTGCCCCTCGTGCCAAGCGCGTCTTCACCCATGTCACCTGATGGCCAGGTGAAGCTGAAGAGTCCTGACCCAGCCATTGTGGGGGAGCCAGTTGACGTGACCACGTATCTGCGAGTCATCGGGTCACTGATGTTTCTGGCGACGACAACTCGTCCAGACATCGCGTTTGTCGTCAACCTCCTCGCTCAGTTCTCTCAGGAGTCGCGTCACCTCCACTTCGAGGCCGCGATCTGAGTATTGCGCTATGTCGTCTCGACTCCTCGGGGAGATCTCATGTTCCACCACCAGCCGTCTATTGTCGCGGTTGGTTACACCGACAGTGACTGGGCCGACAGTCCAGATGGTAAGAGTCGCACAGGCTGGATCTTCTTGATTGGCGGCACGGTTGTGTCCTGGCACAGTGGCAAGCAGGGGTGCATTGCACGTAGCACAGCTGAAGCTAAGTATGTAGCTCTTGGTTCAGGTGCTTGTGAGAGCGTGTGGCTGTGTCGTCTGTTGTCCGAGTTGTGTCAGTCCGTCGCATCCATCACGTTGCATTGTGACAATGAGAGTACCATGGCCATCGCCGACAATGACGGCGTGCATCACACACGCACAAAGTACATCAATGTTTAGTATCACTATGTGATTTCGTTGTTGCACGGCATCAGCGTCAGCATTGTGTGGGTTGAGAGAGCACGGCAGCTGGCTGACTTCTAGACCAAGGCACTGAAGCGCGACTCGTTCAAGAAGGCTGTTAATTCAATCGGTATGCATTCGTGGGTTGCACTCTGTGTTCTGGCCTGCATCTTTGTGTGCCCTGGGGGAGTCTGCTTGTTGAATGTGGTGTTGCCCGCCCATGTGCACTGCGCTTGTGAGTCATGGGGGAGTGTTGGTATTTTTGCATCGTAAGCCACACTTCTCTATGTACATACCTTGTCGTGCCTCGACAAGGTATGAGAAGTTTCAGGTACTTTCCTTTCTAATCGAGGATGGATACCTCATTCAACTACGATATAGTTGACGCATGCTTCATGGACTTAGATCATCAAGGTGAAAGCATGCCAAACCTTTGGCATTGGGAACAATTTCCTTTGTCGCAACTGATGTGGTAGTTAACGGAAAAGGTTTGTCAAATGTCTCCTATTTGGGTGGTACCCATGGAGAAAAGGCCTTGGCAAATGCATCAATGTCCCAAGTAGCTCACTCTGGTGGCATGACAAGTGTCATGCAGACAAATGAAAGATCCACGTTTTCCGAGTGGGATCATCCTGGCAAGAGATGGGAAGGTGGAGTAACGCAAGGGCCACAAACCCTTGTACGCCACATTCATGGCCCAGTGGGTCAAGATTCTGTTTGTTCCATTACAGTGTAACGTCGGTGCCACGAAGCTCACGTGTGGATCTTTGGTCTATGCAGAGAAAAATTGGCTTGAGGATTGGAGACCTTCAAGCACAACGATTGCCTAGACGGCCAAGGATTTCGTCCAAAACCGTTACATTTACAATAGTTACGGCCCAGTGGGCCGGCGGTTCCTCTCGTACCACTTGACTGGGTGTAGCTATACCGATTGTACGTGCTCAATGGGACAAAAGGCATAACGATTTTGTGCCAAGGATTTTTTTATATTTTTCTTACCGAGACGTGTTCTTGGTACGGATGATTCTGTCTTGCATGTTGAGCACATGGAAACACTGGGAACCAGGAACCCTTTGTTACATTGTTGGGATCACGAGTTGTGATTCGCAAGTGTTCACTCTTGCCATGGATTTGACACCGGCAAGTTTAACCTTGTAGGACCATGGTTCGATGCCATTTTCCACCCGACTGGTGGTCTCGACATGTTGAAAACTTTTCTTGTAGACGTACTCTACGAAAATGAGATCGGTGCATCTCGAATCTGCCATTCAAAAGCCGACCAGCTTTTGATTGGGACGTGGGTGGCAACCTGTGGTATTCATTCCTGGTGGAAATGAGGGGATGATTGTTGACACCAACATCGTCCAGGTCGAAGCATTGTCCGTCGCGTCTGATGACACTTTTCGACGGCACTTGCGTTTTCCAGACGACCAATGCCGCCTCCTTTTAAGATGAACGTCATCTTAAAAGGGAAACAAGATGCTCAGCATGAGAGACAGCTTGCTAGCACTGCTGTCGCTAGCGTGGCAGTACAAGCCAGCCAGCTAACTCACTAGCACACACAGGTGGAGGTGAGAACAGCAAGGGGTTGGGTAGGGACACAAACACAAGTGTCAGAAGCTGAAAATGTTGAAATATGCAGAGAGAGGAATGACAACTGAGGTCTGGGCAACCAAAATAGCGTCACGGACCTAGGGCAGACACACGCGGCGCACAAGGGCGCTATTTTCTAGCAGGACAAAACAGTGGCAAAAACACAGTTTTGGCCATAAGTCCCTGCAGACACGTCGGAACGACGAGCCGTTTGAACCAGAACGGCCGCATCGACAAGATCTACGTTATGATAGGCTGCACGCCTATATTCTGTGATACGGCACGAATCTAAGAAATACGGAAGACTTCTGGGCGCCCGTCGCCGCTGGCCGCCAGCCTTCTGCCATAGTCGCCAGTCTCAGGGATCTTCACGTGAATGGACATGAGCCGAGGGGTCACCGTAAGCTGTGTACGACACACATAACAACACAGCAACCATGTCTTAGGTGATTGGCGCTTCTCAAAACTAAGACAAAGCCGGCTTGCGTGTCGCATGGGCTTTGTGGCTCTTGGTTTAGTTCAGCCAACCAATCCACGGTTGCTGAAAGACGTCTCGTGGACCCACGCGTGGTCATGAACACGTGCATGCCAACCGGGAGGACTGATGTCCGAATCCTGGTTCACACATAGTGACAATGTTGCGGGGAGGTACCACCTCGGCAACAACCCCTAGGAAGAGATCCTGTCCGACAGACAAGGGACTTTGTTGTGTGGACCTGGACGGTTTTCGCGGGGACGTCCGGTTAATTGGTCGCGGGGACGCTCCTTGCAAAGGGGGAGGAGGCATCACCACAACAGTGGCTGAACACATACCACACGGAATGTGGAACAATTTTCTTCCATACCCTCTTCTAAACTGGCAAGTCGACATTGACAATGTACGTCCCAAATAGCATCGACCATGCCGACGATACACACGTGTGATGAATCTTCCGCGAAGGAACGCCAACACGTGTGTTCAAACGTACAATGCTTGTACGTGCCTCGTCTTGGCACGAGCCAAGGGATTGCATGATCAACACGGAATGTTGTACGCAGATGATCACAATCGCGAAAACCACGCACGTGTGTGGTTGATTGTGTGTGTGAACGTGACGCAACAGTGTTGCGGATAACAAGAGTTCACAATTATGCTCTCATGCATGTTCTTGTTACATGGTTTGCATCTTGAAGTACGCAATGATCAAACCTCCATGAGCAAGGACGAACCGGGACGGTTCGTAGCAAAAGGGGAGGAATGTAGCGTACGGACCGTTTTTAGGATTAAAAAACGGTCTTGAAATATTTACGGGATGTTTCGGGGTCTCGAGATTGGAGTCTCGAGGCGCCCTTGTCTGTAAAATAATATACGGGCTAGAGTCTTGGTCGAATCTAGCCTGGAAATACCTCGTGTGTGGAATTTGGGCGAGTGGAGTGTCGCGATGGAGATTCCATCGCGTCACTTCTCCACCCTTAGTGCGCCGCTAGGGTCCTGTTCCACGTGGCTGTGCCACGTGGAACGATTAGGATTAGAATTCATGATTTGCATGTCCACGCCCGATGACGACCGTGTCGGTTTCGCCCTGACGCGTCTCAGCCGAAATGGCTGAGGCGGCCAGTCACTTGGCCTCTTTGGATTGACTAATCTGAGGGCTTTCGTTTCGGTCCGCAGTTAGTCGCAAAACGGCCAGTGTCGATACAGTCTAGGTCTATTTTCTGATTGGCTAGTTAGTTGAGTAACAAACTCTACATAGCTGGGGGGGAGCTAAAACTTGGAGGGGTCTCCCATTGTTGCTCATTCTTGATTCCTAATCAGTCATCTTCAGTTTTCAGCTGCTTTTTGTCGCTAACACCGGCGCACGCGTTTCTGAGTAACAGACCCCAGAGCATCGAAACTGAACCTCTAGAGTAGCAGACTAAAGGGGCAGCAGACTTGAGCAACGAGCGTGGACGCCCGCACGCCGCATCAACATCGTTGCTGCCCCAACCTACTGCATAGGTTTTCCCTTGGCGAACAGCTGTATTGTGATTTTCTTTTTCCTGGTTACCACAAGAGTAGGATGTAAAAGCTGCAAACAGATTATTTGTAGGGAATTGAAGGGGGGTGAAGTAAGCGGAGGGAGCATAGGACACTTGTCGCATGGCCACGGAGGGGGCCTTATTGTGCGATGCTGCGGAGAAAAAATGACAGGGTATGCTGACGTCATATGGCCTGAGCGAGAAGTTCCTGCTAGTGGATGTCAACCTTACCACCAACTCCCAAACCTCTTCCTGTGACACTGCCATCAGAGATGAATGGGTAAATGTCGTAAGTGTTGTGGTACCAGCTTGGTGGGGATCGGTTGAATGTCTCCTCCATCTCGTTTTTCTTTGCAGCCTGGGCCCTTGAAGAAGCCTGAATCCCAACCGTCTGTCGGGGGCAGGATTTAAAATCCGGGTATTCTTTGTAGATTGGGGCAGATTCGTCATCTGCCCCAAAGTCGTCGTTACCCTCGTCGTTGAACCCCATGGAGCTGAGATTGAACCGTTGCGCCCGTAGGGTGTTGAATTGGTACGCGTTGGGCACGGGCTCGCACTCGGTCCAGTATGCGGGCCATAGTGGGAATTTCACCTTCTTGTATTGGTTCACAACGATCAGGTCCAGAGTGTTGAGCGCTGGAATGCCACTGCAGTTTCCTGTTAGGGTCGCGTTTGCAGACAATTGGAGGGAGGAGTTGGTGGGGTGGGCCTGCAGCCCAGCCGAGCAGGGCCTAGTTGTGGATGGGACGGCGACGGGCGGGGAGGGATTGCAGGGGATGTTGTTGTGCTTTGTGGTCCCGCAGAAGTCCAGAAGCTCCGGATATCTCTGCCATCGACAACAAATCCAGGTGGAAAAGTGGCAGTTCATCAACAACAGATCCAGGTGGAAAAGTGACAGTTCATCAACAACAGATCCAGGTGGAAAGGTGACAAATCTTCCAACAACAAGTGCAGCTGGCAAGGATCGAAAGGAAGGATGGACACAGCACGGCTTCTTGTATTGCATGTTGAAAGCCTGCCACCTCAACAGACGGATCTGGAGGCAGCTCTGAATTCCGCGTCACAAAGGGCAGGCGTCAGCAGATTTGGAGGGAATCCATAGACACTTGCTTCAAGATCAAACCCGTTCGACCAAAAGGGCAGATGCTACCAAGGCTCGCAGTGGTGTGCACGCACCGACCGAACCAAACCCGTCTTTACATCGGTGAAGGGTTGGAGTTTACAAAACTGCTCTGACTAACACTTGCAGTGCGCTGTGGGCCTGACACCGCAGCTGTTCAAGATTTTGCGGACAGTTCTGCAACGCATGTCGAGAAGAAAAAAGAAAAAAAATGAAATTGCGTACCTGTCTCCACACGGGCGATGATTTGAAACGCGCTTCAAACTGCGTCCACCAAAACGTGGCGTGCGCTTTGGCGCTGACGCCGCAGCTGTTGAGGCACCAGTTCTGGCAGCTGAGGATGCCCGCCTGGTACAGCGGCTCGACAATGACCACGCTCTTCACCTTGTTGCTGCAACTCGAACACGCACACAAACAAACACACACACACACACACACACACACACACACACACACACACACACACACACACACACACGCAC
>SZWC01009305.1:73721-91854 GCA_023375785.1 Penium margaritaceum | reverse complement strand
ATCAACATGAGTAATAAGTTCATTTGTGAACAATGCTTCATGTGGCCTATCGATGTACTATGCTAGACCACGCAAACATGTAAACTATATTCATCGTTGCTAGTATTCTTGTTCTTTATAAATCAAGGAACTTGATTTATTCATGTCTGTTTAATATGTGTGTTCATTATGTCACACGTATGTATTCAACATGGATTCACTTACAGGCTGAAATAGCAACACTAAGTGGATTTCTCAATGTTTTAGATGAAAATTATAAGGCCTAAGAGGGTTTTAATTCCTCCTATTTTGTTGCGTGTGCTTGATAAAACCCTGGAGGAGTGAGGTATGGAAGTATGATTTGAGAGGTAGTGCGGCAGCACATAGGACACCACATGAGAGTATCCGGAGTTGGGCTTGGAAGCCCACCATTAGATTTCATTCACTTGCGAAAAAACGGGTAAAGGTCCCATGTTCCTCCATGTGGGTGCAGGTCAATAAATGACAACAAAATTCCAGAGATGGGAAGGACTTGGTAAGGATCAATGCATCGTTTGAGAATGATAGAGATTGAAACCTAAACATTCTGGTGGCCCATTCACTTTTTCTATGGTGATTGATTTTTAAGAGGTGCTCGGGGGCGAGGGGACAATGTGGACGCTTGTAGCACAGACATGGACCCACAAAGGAGTAGATGCCACGAATATAAAAGTGTGTGCAGGGCGTTGCCAGGAGAAAGAAGAATGAGAGCAAGGGGCAAGAAGGAGTTAGAATTGTGCTCCTTCGAGTGGACTGCATGCCAACCAGCAGATGGGGTTCACTTATAGCCACACTTGAATCAAACACCCACGTACCTATTCTCCCATTAATGGGCTGCAAGAAAAAAACTAACACTCTACCTAAGGCTTAACAACCAAGCTACCTCGATACGCCATGACCCCCCCCCCATGCATAAAACCGCATTTCCCTCACTGGATACAACCAAGCAAATGACCATGTAACATGCACATTAGTGCCATGTTTCCTAATCAAGGATCATATCCACCCGTTATTCCAGCGCACCCTCCAACACGCGGTTTCCCTTTTTCACCACAAAAGCTAAAGCCACACATCCAGCGAAGGCCATGCCTACCGTACGGTTGAGTCACGCAACACTCATTTGCATAATTAATGTGTATGCAACAAGCCTAGTGATGATCGTGTATCAAGTACACACACACCAACACTTCCCAATGACCCACATGTGATGCACGGACTACGCGCACAACAAAGATGACATGGGCCACAACAATTAATTGCAAAGACGAGTGCTCACCGCCGTGGCACCATGTGTTGAGAGGTGCGATTACTGCGCTGGTGCTAAGCTCCAAGGTGGTGAAGACGGCACTACAATCGGAGCACTGTACGAGAAGTTACGTATTTTTTGGTAACTTCCCGGGTCCACTACCTGCTAGGAATCTTCACCTATACAGGCCAGATCGATTCTAGCAACCAGCCCTGAATGAGCCTAAAGGGCATGGTATGTAATCTAGTGTAGTGGCATGCGCAAGGGGGTTGTACATGCCCCTAGCTAGCTCGAGGAAGGAGGAGAGCTACTCTCTGTGCAGTACTGCTCAGCTACCCTGGTCAGGGAACATTGTCGCTGACTAGGCAGGCGACATGCACCCTGTTCATGAAGCCTACACTGCATGAGCATCCTCATGCAAGGAGCATGGGTTAGTCAATCTGCACGAGCCAATCAAAGGCGACCTTCGGGGAACACCTGATCGGCGGCCCTGATGCTTCATCATGGCTAGATTGGTGGCCGTCAGAGGAAGGCCTGCAGAGCAAGCAATTTCCCAGGGAAACTGCACGTGATCATGTGGCAAAGCTTCCTCAAGGAGGAAGCTTCTCCCTGGACCTCCTCAGGTTCCAGAAACAAACCCAGTACTGCAGGAAGCTTCTCCTGAAGGAAGTTTCTCTTAATCAGGGCACAAGAGGCAGCAGGCCTGAAGCACATGAAGGAACCTTCTCCTTCAGGTTGTCACCTTGCCAGATCCACAGGTATAAAAGGTGAAGCTCCTCTCAATTCACATCTATCTCAGCACTGTGCAAGCAGTAAACTCTGCTCAAGCCTCTGACTTTGGAGCCCAAGACCAAGACTCTACTAGAGATCCCTCCAAGGCCGCTATAAGACTGGCAAGGCCCGCCAGTCTGGGTGGAAGCTACCCTGGAGGCCAGTCAACTTGAAGACTGTGCCAAGACCCTTGCCACGACAGCCCACAAGGCCTAGCAAGGCGCTGCCCCTCTGTGGGCCAGGAGTTGTGCTAGCCCAGTGTGCTTAGCTTTCCTTGTACTATGCTTTGTATCAATTAAGATTTCAGTCCTCAGATCCCAACCCTTCTCCTGCTATTGTACAAGCTACACTGCTGATCACCCAAAGATCCCACCAGCAAGGGTCCTAGCCCTTGCTGCTTGTCTCAGAAAACCAACACCATGCACATCATCCAAGTTCTCCACGCACACACAACAGGCCAGCAACATGCACAGATGGCTTGAACTTGTTTCTTCTCTGTGGCTTTGTGAATAACTCAACTCGCAATTGTCAAGCGTCTGCCTTGACGACTTGAATATCTGGCATGACACTAACGTACACATTATGATGCTTAACATTAATGTGTTTCATCTGACTCTGGTGCATGCAACCATGTTCGATGATCGCTTTGGTGCTCTATTTCATCTAGTGCAAGCTGACCTAGCGGATGGGACATGCAATCATTTTAGCGGCTAACACAACAAGACGCTCCAACATTTAACCAATGCCAAGAGAGACGTACTCAGTCTCTCAAGAGCTACACGCTACTCATTCCTCTTCCCCATTCCTCCAAGGCACGTCAATCTCACCAAGAAAAAGAAGTATTATATTCGGCTGTGAGCACAAACATGTCTCCAATCATGACATGTGTCAGCGAGAGCAGTTTGTTGTGCCCTACAGTATAAGCCGTCTCGTATCATGATGAGAGCATATCCCACAACATGGAGTATGGTCTCCAGCTGTGAGCCTCAAGGGCAGTAGGAGAACTAAGCCAGAACAATAACCGCAAAGGCCATGCCTGCCCTCGTGGTTGTAGTTCGGTAGATGAGCGACATGATGACGCGAAGGTAGTTTGTGACATCCACATACCCCCTGGCTTGGACATGTCAAGTATCTTCCGCACTCGCACATTTGTAGCGGCCATCGATATTGATGCTTTTCGTAAGGAATCAAGTAGTGATTCTAGCTATTTCTCAATTTGTGCTCATAGGCACCCAAGAATCCGTCGCGTAGAGAGGAGGGAATCACGAGCACACCATAGCTCCAACCCAAAGGAAACACAAGCAGATAAAAATCCTTTAACATGTACGCGAACTCCAACGATATCTTCACTTTGTGTACAGTCAAGACGCTTAGCAATGCAATGTATAGATCATTTTTGTAAACAAGGAGCACATAAAATCGTGCCAATGATTGACTCATAACTAGTGCATGATCGACTATACTACATGTGTATTCCCATCTTTGAGGGTGGAGGTAAGTTATTGTGTCCATTAGCTTTGCGACTGCTTCAGGTCATAGAGGGCATTGTATAACCACTATATCCAATTCGCGCCATCGGTATATCAAGGTTTCTACACCTTGCAAATCTTGCCATCCAATTGTCTTTGAAGAACCGTGTTGGTTACATACATCTGATGTTTTTACCACTCGTGGTGAGTGACTAGATCGAGGAGTGCCTTGTGCACTAGTCTATTGTCCAACAGAAGCAAACTCCTCACAAGAATCTATATTGAAGACTTGGGCGGACCCCAATCCACTAAAGCGTGCATCATACAGGTCAACTTTGTTGTCAGATTCCCAATTTTGTAAGTTTATCCAGCGAGTAGAGACAGTATTGCCTTCGGGTGGAAGTTCCATCGACCAAGTGTTGACAAACATCGTTAGGCATTACTAGGCATTCCGAGGCATTGCCAATAACTTCCTTTGTGTTTCCCCAACATTACCAAGTGTTTCCTAGGCATTGTAATGCATTTCCAATTGCTTGGCAAAATATTTGAGTAAATGCTTGGCATTCTACAGGCATAAAACTATATTGCAAAGTGTTTTCATATAATGATTAGGCATTCATCGTGCATTGTGAAGGAATGGAAAGCATTGACTTTTTGTTTCTTAGGCAAAACCAGACATTGTTGTGCATCGCCTATACACTACAACTGCATTTCCACGCATTTACTAAGCATAGTTAGGCGTATACAGAGCTGTGGTAGGTATTTTCAAGCATTATATAGTCATTCCAAGGCATTTTAGAGCATTGCAAGGAATTGTAATCTTCAAATGTTGCATTAAGGTGCACAAGGTTACGTAGTACAAATTAATTCCCTTTTCTCCATGTTTTGAGCGCGGTCCTACCCGATAACCCCCTCTCCTCATGGACAACATGGATTGCCCACTTGTTTCAACGACTTTTTCACATTGTCCAGAAAATGCGAATGCTGACTCATTGTGACTGCGGTGCCCACTTTTGACAAAGCCTGAAAATGCCGATCCCCCACCTATTCGGTCACTCGTGACCCTCATACACCCCTTTGTCGGAACAAAAAGCCCCATCCGCCCCTCCATTGGAACAATAAGCCCCATCCGCCCCTCCATCAGAAGAATAAGCCTCGTACACCCCAATCCGGGAACAAAATGCCCTATCCCCCCCCCCCCGTTTTCACCATGTGCAAATAGCAACGCATGTTGTTGTCCAGGCATGGAAAACTCGAGCATGCCATGCTAGAATGCGGCCCTCCATCTCGGCCGTCACGATGGAGGGCCACAATAGCATTGAGGGGTGGGAGGGGGGGCATTGCCGGCCGACGTCCGTTGGTCAACACTTCATCAACTGCTATCATCCCCTCACCTCCCCCGCCTCTCACAACCCACCAACTTACCCACCCGCCTGCAGATCGAGGCCCTCGCAACTGAGGGCCGCAATGGAACGGGCGACTGGTTGGCTCCAGGAAGGCGGGGGGGATTGGGGGGGGGGGGCTTAACCGGGGATTCCGGCCGACGGGCGTCAGTAGGAATCCCTGCTCCATCATTAAGGAGTCGAAAGTCCCGATGAGTTTTCTCTTTCATTTTGTTCAACTTTGTACCCTAGTTTGAGATACAAACTATAGAAAAACCCACCCCCTCATTACAGGGTTTGTTTTTACACATACACCTACTCGGCCCCGCTACCACAGGGTCCAGCAGGCTCCATTTCAACATATGGGGAGTCTTGGACCCTCCGTGTAAACTCCTTGCAAACCACTAAAGAAAATCACAATCCTTCCTATTAAGGATTTTGTGATGACTAGGTCAAGAAATGTGACGTCAACATGTTGACGTTGCATCCATGTGATGCCGACATGTTGTCTTTTGTCAAACAAGAGGAGTATACTGTTGATTTTCCACGTCTGAGAACTCACAGCCGTGTAGAAGAGGCGGATGNCTATCCCCCCCCCCCCGTTTTCACCATGTGCAAATAGCAACGCATGTTGTTGTCCAGGCATGGAAAACTCGAGCATGCCATGCTAGAATGCGGCCCTCCATCTCGGCCGTCACGATGGAGGGCCACAATAGCATTGAGGGGTGGGAGGGGGGGCATTGCCGGCCGACGTCCGTTGGTCAACACTTCATCAACTGCTATCATCCCCTCACCTCCCCCGCCTCTCACAACCCACCAACTTACCCACCCGCCTGCAGATCGAGGCCCTCGCAACTGAGGGCCGCAATGGAACGGGCGACTGGTTGGCTCCAGGAAGGCGGGGGGGATTGGGGGGGGGGGCTTAACCGGGGATTCCGGCCGAAGGGCGTCAGTAGGAATCCCTACTCCATCATTAAGGAGTCGAAAGTCCCGATGAGTTTTCTCTTTCATTTTGTTCAACTTTGTACCCTAGTTTGAGATACAAACTATAGAAAAACCCACCCCCTCATTACAGGGTTTGTTTTTACACAGACACCTACTCGGCCCCGCTACCACAGGGTCCAGCAGGCTCCATTTCAACATATGGGGAGTCTTGGACCCTCCGTGTAAACTCCTTGCAAACCACTAAAGAAAATCACAATCCTTCCTATTAAGGATTTTGTGATGACTAGGTCAAGAAATGTGACGTCAACATGTTGACGTTGCATCCATGTGATGCCGACATGTTGTCTTTTGTCAAACAAGAGGAGTATACTGTTGATTTTCCACGTCTGAGAACTCACAGCCGTGTAGAAGAGGCGGATGAGGCTTATCATTTCGACATAGGGGCGGATGGGGCTTATTGATCCGACGCATAAGCAGACGGGGCTTTTTGTTCTGACGTTGGGGCGGATGAGGATTTTTGTCCAAAATGAGGGATATATGGTCATTCCGCCCATTGACAGATCACGAACAAAGTCATGATATATTATGAATGCTTTTGGAAAATTGGGTATTGTGTGAATCATTTCAGAACTATGTGGATTCATCAGCTTTTTCGTTTCCTTCCTATGTGTGTGCAATGTGACGGCCAAGAGAATAGAATAAGTGTAATGTTCTAATCTTTTTACAAGCCATTGAAGCATATCACTGCTCTTTTCCAATGATTATCAGTAGGAGTTAAATTTTTAAGTTTTCGTACAGTTCTAGAATGTTGCATTACAACCTCGTACCTGTTGGCAGCCACAGTGGAGCATGGTTGAGCGGTGTTGCCAAAGTCCGCTCCACACAATGCATAACTACACTGTGCATTACACACACACTGCGATGGTTGCGTGTGACCTACTAAGTATCTAATTGTTGTGTAGTAGATGTTCCAAGATGCATTGCATCAAGTGTCATGTTTTCAAGAACGCGGGGGTCCGTTTATAGCTACTGGAACTTTCCTTGATTTTTCATTTTTCATCTAACCCTTTGCATACATCACACCAGATAGAAACATTGTAAGGTATTCTCTTAGCGAATACGTGTGACATTAGATGGGCCTATTGGACGGTCGTTTGTCAGCTTCAAGTTCCGTATTTTTTAATCGCAAAACATATCGTACACACTATAATGTAATATTTCCTTATAGAAATGTTGTAGATTGGGTGCTGTATATAAGTTCTACACACATCAATTTTATAAACATTTGTATCTTTGTAAACACATTTAGCGGTTGCTCGTAGGATCGTATGATCTAACAAGTGAAGGTATTTCTTGTCTGCTCAATTGACTTCATAGAGGCAACTTCACTTGCTATGACTGACCTCGAGTTTGGATAAGAAATAACTGGAAAGGACCTGGTTGGCCTCGCTTTTGTTATTACGGCATGCCATGAACCATGCAATTGGCCACGTGAATTTTTTCAATGCACACAACCGTCGCACGGTGTGCATAATGGAGGAGTGCACAATGGAGAGTAGCTCTCCACAGATCTTGACGAGGTTTGGTTGATATGAAAAACATATATCTTTTCGCCAAGCGCAAGAGTCATGCTCGTTGGAACCGCGGAAGCAAGGCCCTTTTTTTCTCCTTTAAGTCACTTACAAATAATGGAGATAAGAAATCAAAAGGAGGATCTGTAGCTGTTCGATCCCTCATTGCAAATGTGTATAAGAAGTGCCTTCTTTTATAGAATATCTCCACCAGATAAGTGAGAGGCATCGCGAGTGACATCTCGCGTTTTTGTTTCTTGAGATTTATTATCTACAGCCAAAGTGTTAACTGGTGTGATTGGTGTGCGTGGCTTGATGCCCCATGCCAATCATTTCAATGATTACACTACACGAATGAAAAAAAAGCCCTACCGAATACCTTAGTGTTGTGTTCAACTGACAGAATGATTCGTACACGGCAAAGACCCCAGCTTCATTTTGCACTGCATCGGTCAATATTGACCGATCTCGTACATTTTTCAACCGCTCTTATCGTCGAGCTCCGAGCTAAGCCTGAAAGCTCAACGGTATATAATGAGGTAAAACAAACAATGATGTCGACAGAAGCAAGGTCGATGAGCCCACCTTTAATTTCTTTCAGTATAGAGAGGTGTGAAAAAAACAATCAAAATCAACATAGTCGTTTTGCATGCAAAGACAAGAATGAAAGACTTTGATCGTCTGATCCTATCGTTGGATGATCGATGTCTTTACCAAGTGCAACTGAACATCCTTATAAAGAAAAGATGGTGAGAGAAGGAACACAGAGGCGATAGACCTATGTAACGTATAATGCTTGAATAGCATGTATTGTCTTTGGCCAAATGTTTTATTCAGAAAACTTGTAATGTTTGGGTGTTAAGGACTCGGTTCACCATGTAGGGATCTTAGTGGGGAGCATGTTTTTCATGTACACGAGTCCTTAAACCTTCCGAGTAGGCATTTCTGTCACCATACAAATAGTCCAACGCATGTGAAGACCCCGGTTTTTGCTCCGACGGTCGAGGGCAATCCGGCAACCTGCGTTCGTCCTCGAGCAATCCCTTCTCACACGTTCTGACAACTTCAACTAATTTCGGTAAACATTGACAGTAGTGTCACGACTTTGGGTCAAATTTTTAATGCATCGAGACTTATCAAGATTTATAAAGATGCATCTTGCAACTTCGCCGTTGATGTTGAAGTCCCCTGATTCTTTGGCGGAGCTTCTCGATCGGGCAACTCATGACACGACTCCACACGCGTCGATCGACGATCGACCCAACGACTCCATTTACGACTCATTTGTAACTGGACACTTGTATGTATGTGTTTGTTTATTGTGACAATTGTCATCGTAGTACACTTACCGCTAACTACAAATTGCTCAAGTGTCCCAAATTGTCAAACCTTGTTCTACCTCGCAACTCATACCTGTTCACCATTTACCCTCCGTACAGCATAAAACCTAGTATCAGAGCACATCGGCGAGGAAGAGGCATCTAACTATTTTTTTCATCCGGTGGACTACCTTGCACAATTTGATACCGCATCTTGCATGTCAAGATGTTGCAGACTTTGTGACTGTGATCTGAAACGAGCAAGCACACGCGATGACCAACAACGGGCCTTCGATGACGACTTTGGCGATGGAAAAACACAATGCGACTATGCAAGCGAACATTGAAACGGCGGCGAATGCGAGCATGGCAGGCTATGCGGGAGACGGGTCAGCCCCGATGGCTCCAACGGCCAATCGGGCCACAGATCCATTGGTGTTAAGCCTACCGTCCCTGCCAACAGCCTCACTGTGTGCAATGGAAACGATTGATGGCATCGAATCACAAGCGCGGGTTAACAAGGAAGTAGAAAGCCATATGTATGTGCTCGAGGGAATCAACAGGCATATGCTCAAACAACTCAACATCGCGATGGAGGCTCTTCACAACGCAAGTGTACAAGAGGCGACAATTGTTAATAGAAACACCCAACTCTTGAATGAACCCAAGATTCGTTCTGCCCCTTTTGAACCATTAAGTGATGCAATTTCCAAAGGACCAACGGTTTGGACGTGGCTATCGAGCTTGGAGGTGTAGTTCATCGTTGCCGAGATCAACGGAAATCAGAAGAAATCTGACCTCACTGTCGCGCTTTTGCGTGGCACAACATTGAGTTGGGGGTGTGACCTAAGGGCCATCAAACGGTAGTAGGAGACCGGTCAGCCTCATTGATGGCGAACGGCACCCGTCTCGCATCGTCAAGTGGAGACGTTCTACCCTTGGAGCACATCAACTCGCATTGGCAAGGTGTGCTATCGCCACCAACTGACTGTCATGAATTCTTCCACGCAATGCCTGCACACGTTTGACGACTGAACAAAAAAGTTGACGCTCATAGCAGACGTGGAAGTAGTACATGAAACTATAGTGACCGAGAAGCGACAACCCATGCAGGAGATAGCGCTTAATGTGGCCAATCACTGCATACGATAAGGGGCTTGTGTGTGGCTCCTACTCTTTGAGCCAATGGAGGAAGTGGAAGGGTCAGCAACTGACTCATTGGCCTCATCAACGTCACCAAAGTTTGCGATGGTTCCTGAGGAATACATACCTCTCATCCGAGAATATATGGGGATCTTCCTGGACAAACTCTCAAAAACCTTGCCACCTCAGCGCTACATTGACCATCACATGAAGCTAAAACTGGGCAACCAACCCATCGGTTGAGGGGCCTATCAGGTGAACGACCATGAGCTGACCGAGCTGAAAAACCATCTCTACAAAATGCTCGGTCAAGGGTTCATCTGCCAATCCACGTCGCCATGTGCTGCACTAAAATTGTTCGTGAAAAAGAAAATTGGTGAGATGCGAATATACGTGGAATACTGAACGCTCAATTACGCTACCATCAAGAACAAATACCCTCTCCCCCGGGCCGAAAAACTTTTGGACCAACTCCAAGGAGATCAGATCGTCACTAAAATTGACCTAAGCAGTGGTTATCGCCAGATCCACGTGGCAAACGCCAACAAAAAAAAGAGGACATTCTAAACACGTTATGGGCATTTCAAGTCCATGGCTATGCCATTTGGACTCATGAATACCCTATCGGCGTACATGGTAGCAATGAACAACATTTCCAATTTTACTTCAACGATTTTTTTGTGGTTTACCTTGACAATGTTATCGTGTATAACGTTATCCCTGAGGAGCACGATGGGCATCTTTGAAAAGATTCCGAAGTCTCACAAAGAGATTTTTTTTTGGAAAGATCTCAAACGTGACTTCAGTTGCGTTAGGTCATTTTTTTGGGCCACATCATCAGGGGTGGATAGAACACCATGGAACCAAAAAAGTGGCAGCAGTGGCTAATTGATCGACATCGACCAACATCTGAGACATTCAAGTTTTCATTGGCTATTGCAATTATTACTTGCAATTTGTACATGACTATGTACAAGTGTTAGTGCCTCTTTCCAACCTCACTAAAAGATAAAATGAGTGGCAATGGGGAGATAGCAAAGAAGAAGCATCCATTGCTTTACGGAATGCTTTGACCTTGGCGCCAGTTCTACAATTGGACGATCCAACAATCAACTACATCGTGGCTATGCACACTTCTAACCAAGCATTTGCCACGATTCTCCTACAGGATCATGGGGACGGAGAAAAACCGGTCGTGTACATGCCGTAAATATTGTGTGGACCGAATATCGACTGTGCCGTACAAAAGAAGGAGATGTTAGCGGTTGTACATTTGTTTAAGACGTGGTGGTGCTATCTTGAATGCCGCCAATGCATCGTACGCACTGACAATCACACTATGAAACATTTGAGGATGTAGTCAAACTTCAGTCAATGTCAAACCCAATGGATGGAGTTTATTGAATCCAGGTTCAGCTACGATGTTGGGTATCAACCAAGAAGAACCAATGCAGCTGATACGCTCAGTCACCGACTAGAGTGGGTATGGCTAAGGCAGCAATACTTCAACTTCAGTAAGATCCGTATCTCAAGAAACCATTCACACCTGGCTACGACTTGCGTGGTGGATACGATAAGTCCAAGTTCTGGCACGACGCAACCTATTGGCGACGGTGATTCACTTGCCAAGTGGTCGTATCTTTGAATGACAAACTTTGCCGCATGCTCCTCGAGGAGTGCCAAGACACCATTCCAAGGGGATATTTTAGAGAGGGCAAGACGCTTAAGAGGCTGGAAAAGCACTCTTGGTGGACAAGATGCAAGCCGACGTGACTAGCTTCTGCACATCTTGTGACACGTGTTAGCGACAAAAGTCCCGTTGCACACGGCCACCTGGACTTCTGGAGCCGCTCCCTATTTCGACGGAACCGTGGACTGACAATTCCATGGACTTTGTCACTGGACTACTGGTCAAAACCAAGGGATATGACACAAACCTTGTGGTTTTCAACGTGTTTTCCAAAATGTCCCAGTTTATCTTGACGACAACCACCATGACCGCCAAAGGGAGAGCATGTATTTTTCAAAACAACACTATACAGCTACACTGCGTACCAAGAACCATCACAAGAAACATGGACGGTCGGTTCACTATCTGGTTTTGGCACAAAATAGTGACTCGCTATGGCGGTTGGATCCAACCTACCACGGCGTTCCACCCTCAAACCGACAGCCAAACTGAGCGGACCAATCTGATGCTTGAACAACTTCTTTTAACATGATGTGAACCATACAAGATTGATTGGACAGCCAAACGACTGACAACCGAACTCGTATATAACACGGCAATGTCCACAGCGATGAGGAGACTTCAATTTGAAGTGGTGTATAGCAAAATTCCCATCACACCAGCAGGAGTTCATGGTAAGAGCAACCTTCCCGCTGTATACATCATACACCGTAACTTGTCCACCATCTGGGACAAAACACAACACACGCTCACGAAGACACCAGCGGTGATGAAGAGAGTAGCCGACCGACATCACAACGACAAGGTGTTCACCGTCGGCGACAAAGTCCTCCAATTAGGCAAACATAAAACTCCTTGGAGCTAACTGTTCAAAACTCAAATTCCGATGGTTTTGGCCGTCTGAAATTGAGCACACAAAAACCCCAATACTTGCGTGATTCAAACCCCTTGACGATATGCAATTTCATCTAGTATTCCAAATTAGCAGACTAAAGCCCTACCGAGACCCCGGAGAGGACTTCCCCGGTAGGGATGTGCCTCCCCTCATCCTGTACAAGTCCAGGAGGACACCGAGTACATCATCGAGGGTATCCTCGGCCATCAACGACGTGGCAAGACGACCGAATATCTTGTTAAGTGGTAGTGCGCCATGCACAACAGCTCGGAACCCTGTGACAACTTGCGCGACGTCAATCATCTGTTCAATGGGTATTATTGCTGTTGTTGGGCTACGTCTATACGCGTGCCAGGATGTTACAGCTAAAAGGGGGGGGGAAGTCTTACGCACCAGATGTACACGAGTCCCTACATCTTCCAAGTGGAGATTTTGATCAATACACAAATAGCCCACCGTGCTTTGAGGCCTTGGATTTTGCTCAAATGGTCGAGGGTATTCCGGCCAACTGCCCTTACCCTCTAGCAATCTTTTTTTGCATGTTTTGACAACTTTGGCCACCTTTGAGAAACATTGATGGTGTCACGACCTTTCGGTCAACTTCTGAATGCATTGAGACTTATTAAGATTTGTAAAGATGTGTCTCGCATCTCCACCATCGATCTTGGAAGCTCCTTGATTCCTCGTAGGAGCATCTCGATCCGACCACTCACGACGCGATTCCACACGCGTCGCTCGACGATCAACCAAATGGCTAGAACTACGACTCATTTGTAACTCGACACGTACATGTATGTGTTCCGTCATTTTGACACTTGTCATCAAAGTACACTTACCGCAAACTGCAAACTGCTCAAGTGTCTAAAGTCTTAAATCGTATTATGCCTCGCAACTCATACCTGTTCATCATCTTTGCCTTGCTCGGCATTACAATAGCCATATCTCGGAAAATGGGGACTGGAAGCATGTTTTTCTAAGTTTGGAAACGAAGTGTTCTTGTCGAAAAGAGCAGGGAAGGCATGGACTCCCCTGCCAAAAGTGGACCTCCCAGTCTTCTTTCCGAGAGAGTTAATTCCATAAAATAAATGTTCAACGTTTGGTAACTTGTACATAACATTTTGAAAAGGTGGGTAACAAGGAACCGGCCCCTTCGTTCTAACCTATGAATATCTGGTTTAAAAGGGAACTAAATGAGTTGTGGATGAAAAATATAGGGAAAACTTCATGTAAAAACTCCGGCATTCATTTCATTCTTTTTGTTACGAGCCTATTTATATACTTGTCTTCTTTTTAGAGCACTTCTAAATGTGATGTTCTCCAAAGAATGTCTTGTGGAATTCTATTTGGGCATAATAACCCGTCTACCGAATCCAAAAGGGGTTTTGTGATGCCCTACCCAGCAAAAGAGTTATATTGATGAACTGCCTGAATATGACTGCCCTGCCTACTCGCTTCACCATGCTCAATTAGAGTCATGCGCCGCTGATCGAGCGAAGCGAGGTGGGACATGTCGACCCCCCTTGCGTCTCTTGCTCCCACGCGAGAATTGCGATCGAGTGATGAGCTCTTTGTTCTTTTTTTTTTTTTCTACATGAAACCCCCCGGTTTGATTAAGGGTTTTGTATGTTTTTCACGGGCCCCGCCTGCACAGAAAACAAGAACCCTACATCAAACTAGGGGGCTTTCATGCAGAAAAGTAAAAGAACAAAGAGCCCATCGCTCAATTGCGATTGAGCGAAAATGCCAGTTTTCGAGATCGAGGGGAAACACTCATTTTGCTTTTACTTTGTTTTTCAAACTTGCAAACCCAAAAGGGTTCACATGCAAACCTTAGTCAAATCCTAACCCACATTGCATTCGGGGTTTGAGGGTTTTATTTTTTCTTGGGCTCCTGCTGGGCTCCGCGGTAGCGGGGCCTAGCCGGTTCTCTTTCAGTTCGGGGAGTCTTGGACCACCCATTCAAACCATATGCACCTCCCCCCTCCTCCTCCCCTTGCGAGCACTCACAACTCCCTTAAACGAGGGGTTTGTGAAATTTCAAAGAAATCGATGACGTCCGCATGTCGACGCTACATCGGATGCAGCATTGACATGCTACAATTTCTCGCTGTTCGCGGAAAAAGTGTTAATATTCTTAGGCTAGTGGGTTGGGGAGTGCTATTCTTCTAAATGCCGGCTATGTTAATATTCTTCCAATCGCAAGATATGGCAACCACAGAATTGAAATTCATGGCTACTGAATATCCCATTCTATTTGAAGTTTAACATATGTATAAATTTATGTTACTCTACTCATTTTCCCACACGGGAAATTTCCATGGACTACATCCCAAACATTCATTGTATCCATACATGTGTTCATGTCTGTATACATTTACATGCATCCATCTATAACTTTGTATAGTTTTAATTGGACTCAATAATGTAAAGAAAGCTGAAACAATGATTGGTTAAAGCACACTTGGACACAAGATGTAAGACACACAAATAGTTGGTTTATGCTCATAGGTATACATCACATGGAGAAGTATGTACAAGGATCCAAATCCACACATTTGACTCAATCTAAGTCTGGAAACCGGACATGTATTAGTAGTAGGTGTTGTAGCTGTACAAGCAGAGTAGCGCACAAAGTGCTGGAGACTTGCATATAGCTTAAACAATAGGACGTCCACCCTGGATGCCTTCTCACTGAGGAACCTCAGTGACAATGTATTTTGTACACTGTACAAGGTCCAAGTGCTGGAGGCAGCAGTTGGAGATTTGGACGAAAGGGCTTGGAGTGTCTGATGGTCGGCTGCTTGTGTCAACAACTAAAGGCATACTAACTGAGTGACTTGGTGGTCCTTCAAGTAGTCTTGAGGCAGGTCCTTTGGATGCTCCTAGCTGGGAGTTTGTAGGGAGTTGCATAACCACCTGGGTGGTTGCATAACCACCTAGGTGGTTTCAAAACCACCTGGGTAGTTGCATAACCCTCTAGGCCAACTGAAGGGCATGTGGGAAGATGAAGGGCCACCAAGAAGCTAAAGGGCCACTAGGAGCTCAAGGGTCACAGGATGCCAGTGAGTGGCATTCAACTCCCTCTCTCTCTCTCTCTCTCTCTCTCTCTCTCTCTCTCTCTCTCTCTCTCTCTCTCTCTCTCTCTCTCTCTCTCTCTCTCTCTCTCTCTCTCTCTTGTGAGGACATGAACTTCAAATCTTAGAAACATTCCCTGTAGGAATTTTAGGCCTTTCGATGGAGAACCCGGCCACTGAGACTGGTAAATCTGAACAAACAATACGAAATATATTCATTATATGTAATACTACCTTTGTATACTTATGATTCAACCATCCTATGCCAATGATCCATTGTGACCTTGTATATGACCACCAATTTTAATTTCAATATAGCTACTACTTTGTGTTACACAATCATTGGTTCATGTCATTTCTCGTAATGTTTCCTCCTCCTTAAGCACATGAATTCAACATTTCAGATGGTAAGTTGTAGTATGAAGCCGGGTATGCAGTTGTAGCTATCTTGGAGTGTGTACGAGGTTGTTCCTCAGTAGTTCATGTTGCGTCCGGAGACTGATGTGGTCAAAGGATCTCGATTCATTGACCAGTCTGGAGCACGTGATAGAATCAAAATTAGTAATTCTTAAGAAATGACCATGTTGAATACTCTTGGTTTGTTTCCCGTGTCCCACAGAGACACGGAGTAACAATAAGAAATCGCAGGTTGGTGGACGTCCCCAAACTAGGTCCATGAAATGATTACCATAGGTTACTACGTCATCCAAAAATACATTTCCAAGGCATTGCTAGGCATTGCAAGGCATAACTAGGCACTGCTCACGAGTTTATGTGGCATTCTAGGTAATTCCAAGGTCTTGGCTGGAATCACCTTGCTTTACCTAGACGTTGCTCAGCAATTCCATGCATTAATATGCACTATTCAGGCATTACGATACACTGCATTTCATTACTTATGTATCGTACATCACTTGTGTACTCTTTTAGGCACTGTCTAGGTATTGAGGTGTCGTGAAAAACTGTTAGGCATTGGTGATGCTCTGCCTAGATTGAGGTAGGAATTCCAAGGCCTTGCCCACATATTGTCAGATAATGTTGAAGGAATCCAAGGTTCTTGTTGCATCCTAAGGAAATTCCTAGGCATGATGCAAGAATTGCTATATACTCCTAGGTACATCCAAGGAATGTCTAAGTCTTTCAAGGAATTCATAGGCCTTGGTAGGCATTTCCGTGCATTGAAATACATTTTCAAAGCTCAATCCTGGCATTCCCATGTATTTCCAAGCACTACCTAAGCTTTTCAAACGGTCAACCATGCATTGAAAGGGCTGGACATGAATTGTACAAGCATTGGTGGGCGTTACTAGACATCACTTGGGGATTTCCAGATATGGTGCAAGCATTATGAGGCATCGCGTCGCATGCCAGTGCATTCGCAAGCAATGTCAAACATTGCTACATGTTTCCTAGGCATTGCTAAAGACTACCCAGGTTTTTCACAACATAACGTAGAAGCTAAGGCATGTCATGTATTGTCGAGGAATCACAAAAGAAGTTCCACACATGACCATGCATCTCTTATCTTGACAAGATTGTTTCCACTTGCAAAGGATTGCTGGGTTTTGCATAGGCATTGCCAAGGGTTATCCGTAACTCTAGGCATTTTTTAGCATTCCAATGCATTGCCAGGCATTCACTATGCTTTGAAAGGTACTCCTACGCATGGCCCAAGGATTGCTAGGAATTTCCTAGCAGTGGAAGGCATTGTTGGAAGCATCCCAGAAATTTCCTATGCATTATAGGGAATTTCCTATGCATTGATAGTAATGTTTCAAGAATCGTAATAAATAACTAGGAATTTTTGGACATTGCCTGTGAACTTCCAAAATTTTCTCTAGAATTGAAGGATCCTGGGCAGGTACTTCTCAAGCTTTGCTACATGTAACAAAAAATAAATGGGTATTGCCTAGTCATAGCCAGGCATTGTTAAGCATTACAAGGTATTTCCTAGGCCCCACTGGGAAATGCCACAAGTCATAATACAATACCATGAAGTGTTATGTATCATCATGAATAGCCCAGATTTGCCGAGCACTACCCAATAATGATCAAGCTTTGCATAGGCATTGCTATGCATGTCCTAGGGAAATGATATTCATTGTCTCAAATTAGTTGAATTTTTCTTTTAATGGAAGGCATTGTAAACAATTACCACTCATAAATAAATATTTCATTAAGCACAACAAGGTATTATATGGACTTGCTAGGTTCATCCTAGAGATTTCCATGTTCTTCTATGCATTGGAATACATATCCTATAGAATATAGGTTTTTTCTTTTGATACCCTTGCAGTTCAAAGAGCTAACTATGTGAGGCATCATGAGAAATTGCCCACGCATTACCAGGAATTTCCCTAGGCATTGCTAGGGTTTGTAGGACATTGCTTGGGTTGTACTAGGTGTTGCTAGGCCTTAGTGGTTATGTAGCGTGGCAGTGCCACGCCGACTGGTCGAAGGAGCCACGTGGCTCGAGCGGGGTCACCTGGGACTGTGGGGGGTGAGACGGGATGGCTTGAGGGTCGGAGACCCTCAAGCACCGCGGTTTTGGCCTAGTCGGCCAAGGATTCCGTCGAATCCGTTACAGGTTAGAATTGCAAAGTAGTGTGA
>SZWC01009305.1:15566-37457 GCA_023375785.1 Penium margaritaceum | reverse complement strand
GCAGGAATCCGCTGAGGTGCAGATTGTACTCAGCAACAGCATCCCCGCCGCCCTCGCCACCACCATGACCACGACCATCGCCATCGCCACCAGCGCCGGCGACGCCTGGACTTGGTGCGCCTTCTCCGTCGCCATGAGCGCCGCCCAACACGGCGCATTGGGTCCCTCCTTCGCAGCACGTCCGGGCAGCAGCTCTGAGCGCGCCGAGCTTCGACGACCGAGTCTGCGCTGCCTCCGCCGGCGCCATGGCAGGAAGCTGGCGGACGTGGAGTGGGTCTGTGGTGGGAAGCAGCGAGGAGGAGCGCGGGTCGTGGCACGGGTCAGAAGTCGGGTTCGCGAGCAGCCGCTTCCGAGCCAAGCAAGTAGCTGCTTGCTCCAGGCGACGGCGTCAGAGCTTCACTGCTGCCGCGTTCCGAAGTTGACGCCGAGTTCCGCTCTCACATAATTCAGTATTCAACCATTTCCCCCTAAATTGCGTACTCTGGAAACATGTTGACAAAAACTACAGCTTTGGATTCACATTTTGAACATTCTTGTTTTAACCCCTTTTTGAGCTATATTACCTCTAATTCATGAGAATAACTGAACATTCAGCCATTTCCGTGCACCCACGTAGGTGTGGAAGCCGGGCACATCAGTTTTGGCCTGACAGGTTAAGGGCATCCATGCCTGGAGCGATGAGTTCGGGCAAGCGGAACATGGGTGGTTCATAGGGATGAGGTGCGGAGGAGTAGATGATTCAAGGAATTGAGAAAAGTGTGATAATTTTTCTTGAGCAGTGAGTGTAATTCAATGACATGTGTCAAACAAGTCGAGCGCATGTGAAAATATCCTTGATAGATTTCAACTACCACTACCACCACCACCACTACCACTACCACTTTTTCTTCAAGTTTACAAACCTTCAATTTTAAAGATAGATTGTTATAATCCACCCGAAAAGGTGTTTCACACATGGATGCGATGGTCGTGGAGTCATATGTGAACCCGACTATGAGTGGTTTGGCCACAAAGTCAGTGTCATGTAGCTCGAACAGCATTGAGAGAAGTTGTTTGAATGTTTGATTGGTCTGATCTGTTTGAACCTAATTTTGAGGATAGAAGACCGTTCATAGCTGGATCCGACTGTAGCAAGTCATCACCAACTACCACAACTTGTTGGTAAACCTCTAATCTGAATGACTGGTGATGGAGGAGGGATGACATGTAGCTAGGCGCCATTGTTAAGGGACAGGTGCGCTATTCTCTCAATGGTGACCGTCATTGATGTCTTGGAGAACAGGTCAACCACCGCAAGGATCATATCAAGTTCTTATGTTCTAACAGACAAACCAGTCACAATGACCGATCATGGTTCTTTCCATACGAGTAGCGGTTGAAGTAGATTTGGAGTTTGGTCCATCTTGGCTTATTGCGTGGACACGCATCACACATATTATAGTGGTTAGTGACATTTGTTTATACCCGTAGTATTTTACAACCAGTCTCAAACACATCACTCAAAAAAACATACACAAGTACAAAATTCTTCACACATCCCATACATCCAGCCATATACATCCACTTTCACTTCCTACATGCACTTTCCACCCCCACCCTCTTATCCCCTTCCTTGCCCTGTTACCACCAAAAAATCTCAAACGGAGCACTCAAACCAATATACACAAGTACAAAATTCTACACACATCTTAAACTTCCAGTCATACACATCCACTTACACTACCCACATACACTTTCTACCCCCACATCCCCCCCACCCATAACCACCAACCACTCTCAAACACATCAATCAAACCAACATACACAAGTATACATTTCTACACACAACCTACACATCCAACCATACACATCCACTCACACTCCCCACATGCACTTTCTACCCCCACACCCTCTCCTCCATTCCTCACCCAATCACCACTAAACAATCTCAAACACAGTATTCAAACCAATATACACAAGGAAAATTTTCTACATACATCCCATACATCTAGTTGTACACAGCCATGTACACTCTCCACATACACTTTCTACCCCTACACCCCCCCAACCTCCCTCCCAATGACCACCAACCAATCTCGAACACATCATTCAAACCAGCATACACATGTACACATTTCTACACACAACCTACACATCCAACCATACACATCCACTTATATTCTCCATGTGCACTTTCTACCCTGAACCCCCTCCTCCCATTCACCACTGATCACATCACAAAAAGGAATACACAAACGTGTACAAACTTACACACAACTCACATATCCAACCACACACCTCCACTTGTAGTCTCAGTATACACTTTTAATGTTTCCACCTCCCCCTCTGCCAAACCGCCATTGATCAAGTCACTACAACCAATATGTTAAGGATTTACCTTGCATGGAAGCTTTCTACTGTACTAAAGAACATCGTACACACTTCACCTGGTGTATAAAGCCCCTTTGATGAGCTCTACCTACAGTTGGATGTTGTAGCAATAGCAACACCTTTGGCATCAGGACTGTAGCATCATTTGTAGGAACCAAAAGCAGCTACATGAGCTATAACAACGTATTAGTAATAGCCATAGACACATAGAATCAGTAGCAGTAGTTGCCTGTTGAAGCAGTAACTGTTGAAGGTTGCTTCTATAACAATTGCATCATCGTAGTAGAAATAGTAGTACTAACACAAAAGCAACAACTACGGGTTATGGCATGAGTAGGGATACTATTAGCCCACAGTAGCAGACATCAGCCACTTCATTAACTGCAATTGTGTAATAGCGATAGCTTCAACCATGTAGCAGCAGTAGTAGTAGCAATGTGGTACCCACAACTACATGCTACAACAACAGTAGTAAAATCAAGACTTAGCAACACGCTATAGTAGCAACAGCAATTCTAGTTGTGCAGCAGTAATATACATAACAACGTCTTAGCGTTAGGTGTTGGCTACAATAATAGTGGTGGTTGTAACCTACAGCGTTGCGTTGTAGTTGTATTGTCAAATGTAGTACCGCAGTAGCAATGACTGGAATATTGACAACAACATGTTCTAGCAATAACAGAAACACCACCTGGCTGCAGCGTCATCAGCAGTAGAAGTTGTGCCTCTGACTTTTGCAGTGGGAATGACACCACTTTGATGGTGCTCATAGCCATGTTGGCACACTCTTAGGTTCTGGGTGTTGTAGCACTTGATGGTTACAATGATGATCAGAAGGTGCATTAGTGCTGCGCCTTGAGCAGTGATGCTCCCATGCCTGAGGCTTCCTTGGCANAAAAGGAATACACAAACGTGTACAAACTTACACACAACTCACATATCCAACCACACACCTCCACTTGTAGTCTCAGTATACACTTTTAATGTTTCCACCTCCCCCTCTGCCAAACCGCCATTGATCAAGTCACTACAACCAATATGTTAAGGATTTACCTTGCATGGAAGCTTTCTACTATACTAAAGAACATCGTACACACTTCACCTGGTGTATAAAGCCCCTTTGATGAGCTCTACCTACAGTTGGATGTTGTAGCAATAGCAACACCTTTGGCATCAGGACTGTAGCATCATTTGTAGGAACCAAAAGCAGCTACATGAGCTATAACAACGTATTAGTAATAGCCATAGACACATAGAATCAGTAGCAGTAGTTGCCTGTTGAAGCAGTAACTGTTGAAGGTTGCTTCTACAACAATTGCATCATCGTAGTAGAAATAGTAGTNTAGTACTAACACAAAAGCAACAACTACGGGTTATGGCATGAGTAGGGATACTATTAGCCCACAGTAGCAGACATCAGCCACTTCATTAACTGCAATTGTGTAATAGCGATAGCTTCAACCATGTAGCAGCAGTAGTAGTAGCAATGTGGTACCCACAACTACATGCTACAACAACAGTAGTAAAATCAAGACTTAGCAACACGCTATAGTAGCAACAGCAATTCTAGTTGTGCAGCAGTAATATACATAACAACGTCTTAGCGTTAGGTGTTGGCTACAATAATAGTGGTGGTTGTAACCTACAGCGTTGCGTTGTAGTTGTATTGTCAAATGTAGTACCGCAGTAGCAATGACTGGAATATTGACAACAACATGTTCTAGCAATAACAGAAACACCACCTGGTTGCAGCGTCATCAGCAGTAGAAGTTGTGCCTCTGACTTTTGCAGTGGGAATGACACCACTTTGATGGTGCTCATAGCCATGTTGGCACACTCTTAGGTTCTGGGTGTTGTAGCACTTGATGGTTACAATGATGATCAGAAGGTGCATTAGTGCTGCGCCTTGAGCAGTGATGCTCCCATGCCTGAGGCTTCCTTGGCAACGTTGTCGTGGGCAAAACACCCAAACAACATAAGTGCATCTCACCCAAGCACCTTGAGAGGGGATTCACCAGCCACACAATGCCATTGCGGTGGACGTCAATGTGGTTAACCTATATGCTGTACTTCTTCAGGATACCATTGACCTCATGTGCTTGCTAATGCTTACTACCTCAGTCATCATCAATGTGGCTGCCACAGCAGCCACCACATTTACAGCTTTCTAAGCCCTAAATCCTAAGGAGGAGAATGGCGCGGTGATTAAATGTAGAAAGCAAGAGTACATGTTACATGTGAAGATCCTCGGCAGCCGGCCGGTGTCCTACATTGCCCAACTCACATAGAAGGATGATGAGGAGCAGAACCTCTGTCAGCTATGAGGGACATGGAAAAGAAAGAAGTGTTGAGAGATCTTGAGGTCAAGAGCCTTGATACAGCCAACAATGATGTATGCAAGCTGTGCATGGTCGGCAAGGTGACACAACAGCCGTTCCATGGCAAAGGGATGTGTCAATCGGCAAACATGGAGGTCGTGCACACAGATGTGTGCGGCCCGTTCGAGCCCTCCATTGGTAAGGCACGCTAATTTTTCATCTTCATCAAAGACCATAGCTGCAGCTATACCTCTACAACATCAAGAAGAAGAGTGGTGTACTGTGATGCATTGCAAAGTTACTTGCAGCAGTGGAGTGGCAACCGGAGTTGAAGGTGAAGGTGTTCCAGAGTAACAACGGTGGCGAGTACGAGGGTTGCTCGGCATGGATGAAGAGCAAGGAGATTGCGTGGTAGTAAACTATACCATATCTTCTACCGCAGAGTGGTGTCATTGAGAGGATGAACTGCACCATCCTCAACATGGTCTAGTCCATGTTGCGTGATGCCTGCCTAGTGCCAAATCACTGGGTAGAGGCAACATGGAAAGCATCATACATCATGAGGATGTCAACGAAGCTACTAAAAGATCGAGATTCCAAGGTGTGGAACATACGACAAGAAGTGTGGAGTGATTTGAATCAAACTGTAGCTCACCTTCATATGTTTCCCTCTATTGTTCATATCCCATCCCTCCCATATGTAGGTACAAGAGGAAAGGGTAAGCTGGACCCGTGGACTCACTGGTGCATCTTTATTAGGTGTGAGAGTGGGAGCAAAGCGTACTTATTCTTTGATCCACAAAGGCAACAGATTGTGAAGAGTCACGATGTCAAGTTTGATGAGGACGGTCATTAGACACACGAGTACACAGGTCTCTCCAAGCGGGGAGAGTGGCTGCTAATCCTTGAGGAGGAGACATCAGATGACGCAAAGGAGGATGATAATGGAATGGATGCCATGGACGACAACAATCCAGAGGATGGGGGAGCTAATGATTCAAGATCGGCCAAGTTGGATGATGAGTCTCTAGCGGCGGCAACATTGGAGCTCAACGAGGAGGCGAGAAGTGGGTCCACGTCTCCACAGTCCCCAAGACAGTGGGGACAGGCCAACAACATGGGAGTTGGGAGCTGATCAACAGGTCAGAGGGCGAGAAGATCATTAGCTCCAAGTGGATCTTAAAAAAGAAGCTCATCAAGGAGGCAAAGGTGAAGCAATACAAAGTGCAAGTGGTGGCAAAGGGATACGCCCAGAGTAACGGTAAAAAACACAACAAAACCTTTGCACCGGTGGCGAAGTTTTGATCCATTCGCACCATTGTCTCTATGGCGCCAGCGCGCGACTAGGAAGTCCACCAAATGGACATGAAAGCCAAGTTCCTCAAAATTGATTTCGACAATGAGGTCCTCATGGAGGTGCCAAAGGAGGTGGATGCGCCATCAGGGAAGGTATGCCAACTTTGTAGGCGCTCTACAGGCTGAAGGAAGAGCCACCCATGTGGTACCTAAAAGTGGATGGAATTATGGTCACGCTTGGATTCAAGTATCGCAAGGATAGTCCCAGTGTGTATGTGCGGAAATAGTCGGGGATGCACCAGATTATTGGTCTATATGTGGATGACCTGATCCTTGTGTCGTCAGATGTGGAGGAGTCGGTGAAGCTAAAGCGGCAGTTTGACCTTCGGTTCAAAATGATTGGCATGGATGAGCTAAAGTGTTACCTCACTATCATTATCAAGAGAGACCACAAGGCATGCACATTGGATGTAAGACAAGCACAGTACGTGCAAGAGGTGCTCCGTCCCTACAACATGGAGGAGTGCAACCCTATCAACACACCCATGACCACAGCGTGTGAGTTGAGCTCGAGCATGGAGCCAAACATGGATGAGGGAAAAAAGGAGAATAGCAGGTGTGCCGTGCAAGTCAACAGTTAGGAGCATCATGTACTCCATCGTGGCAACGCAGCCTGACCTTGCATTCACGCAGGGCCATGTGAGCTGCTATGTTGTTGACCCGTGGCCGTTGCATTGGCAAGTGGTGAAGCTGATCTTGTGCTATCTCAAGACAACAGAGAAACCGCGACTTGTGTTGGGAGGAGGAGCACGGTCCGACCCTCTTGAGTTGGTTGTCTATTTTGATGCCGACTTGACTGGTGATATGGATGACTGAAAATCAACATCGGAATATGTGTTTGTACTTGGTGGTGTTTCATGGGCAAACAGGAAGCAACATTGTGTGGTGCAATCTAGCACCAAGGCAGCGTTTATTGCCCTCATAGAGCCGTAAAGGAAGTGGTGTGGCTTTAGTGACTGCTAAAGGAGATCAGGATGCTGCAAAGGAAGCCAAAGGTACTCAATTTGGACAACGTGAGTGCCCGAAACCCGATGTTGCACACGAGGACCAAAGATATCAAGTTCTAGCATCATTACTTGTGAGACTTGGTGGAGAAGGGAGATGCAGCTACCGTGCACTGTGGCGTAAAGTGTATGCCCGCTGATGCCATGACCAAGGCATACCACAAGACAGGCACGACAAGAGCTGCATGGAACTCGATCTGCGCTGTGAGGTCTTAAATGGATCAGGTTCCAGGGACAAAGCATAAAGGTTATGGTGCAAGGGGGAGATTGTTGACATGGTGTGCTCCTTGCCATGAGTGTTCTGTATCGTATTCCCTGGTTCGACCACTGGGGAGTGGTTGAACACCTGATCTGAATTTAGATTTGGATTTCTTGGATTTTCCCATGCAAGATCAGGCAATGACGTTATTTGAGTGAGTATTGAGAAGGTTAGCCTAGCCCAAGATTTAGGTATTTGGCGGGAAGAATCTCACACTCGTCATGGATGGTAGGACAATCCACCGTCAGTGATCCAAGTTCAATCCCCACAAGCTCCAAATACACTATGGTCGTAAAAGAGGCAACCACGGAGACCTCCTTAACCAAAATGAACTTCTCCTTGACTTTTGGGCAAAGAAAGGTTCTTCGATAGGTCACCGTTGAAGTGCCTCCCGTATCCTAGCATGAAAGGCAAGATGGGAGCCTTCATCAAAGGCTAATTTTTTGGCCAAAGTAGGGGCTCTACTACTTCGATTAGGACATATTTGAATGTGTTGGAAAAAAAAGATCACAGGCCATAAGGATATGACTTAACATCACTAAGGTATTATGTCCAAATTCAGTTGTACTCAACACGACGTCTACTATCCACTCCTATCCGTGATTCTTGTGCTCCACAATACTGACCATTGGTCTCCAGTGGTTTCCCTAAACATTGGTAGCGTGCATCACGGAGGGTGAGGCATTCTTGAGGATGCCTCTACAACCACTAGTGCCAAGATTGGCTTGTTGAAGTTGAGCATGCATGCGAGCGCTTGTTGTGCATATTCTGTAGAGATCAGGAAGAACAACTTCTTAGACCCACTACCTCACTCCTTCAGTCTGAAGGGGTGTGTCTAGAGACATCCAGTCCTCAACAAAATGTTGTCTCCAAGTGCTAGCATGGGACCATGCCAATGGCATCCACATCCTTCAGTCTGAGTTTGGTCCATCATCCGTCCTTGCTTTTAGGCCATGAGCTACATGACCCGTGTCTACAACTGTGTTCTCCATGGCCCTCTCCCTCACACTATTGCGCCCTTTTGAGGGGTGGCACTGTAATCGTAACCATCTCCCCCTTGCTTGGGTCTGGGGTAGCATTGTGTCTTTCAAGCTTCCTGAGGACCTCCAAAGCGGAAAAATCTCTCCTCGTGGGTGCCTTTTTTCTTTTTTGGTAACCTCTATCATGTCTAAGGCATGTCCTTTCTAGGAACCAAAGCGCCAAAGCGTCGTTGAGTCCTGTGATGTGCTCATTTTTTATTCAGTGTTCCTCGGTGACCTTGGTCATCTCTCGACCGTTGCCTCCCTGCTTGTGCTCTCTTGGTTGCAGGGGAACGTTGGCCCAGTACTCCCTAAAGTCGCTACTGATGTTTCTTCACAGCATGTTACACCTTTGGCCTCTCCCTTCGATGTGGTCCAGTTGCTCTGGAGGAGCTGGACCATACCACCCTCCCCTGTCACGTCAACACCTCTTGTTCTTTCTCAGTCCATGTCTCTTGCTCACTACTCCGCGGCTCCATCCATTCTGGTCACTTATGTCGTATCCAGTACACCTGTTCCTTTGTCTAACTTCCCTTAGTCCGATGACCCCATACGCTGTGCACTATTTCCCCATGTGTCCGTGCTATGAACCCTTGAACGCTCCCTTACCGTTCCTCCAATGTCTCTTTACCCTCAGTTCGTCAGTCCCGGTCACAGACTTATTAGTCCCCTATCTTATCAACCGGCATGGACAAGCTAGGTCTGGCCACTAGGATTTCCCATCCTAATTCTACTCTTAGGTATGCTCTACTCACAATAGAGCACGAGCGTACACGGGAAAGTGTTTTCCTCAATGGTGTTGCCAAGTGTCATGCTACTGTCACTACCGCATCCACGTCACCTGAACGCACTGAATATTGCGACGCCTGACCCCCAGCAATGGGGCGCTGCCATACGGGATGAGGTGAAAACTCTAACTGACCATGCCATACATGAGCTGGTCGATCTACCACAAGGGCACAACGCCCCAGTGGTTGATTAACACTCGCTAGGTCTTTTGTCAAAAATACAAGCCAGATGGTCCACTCAATAAGTACAAACCATGCCTCACTACTAAGGGATTTTCCCACTTCCCGAGTGTGGATTTACTTGCAAAGTTTGGCCCTATCCAATGTTAGCTTACAGATTGAGCTATTCCGAGTCTTGTAGCACACCATAACTGGGAAGTTTAAGAGATGGAACTGAACAATATATTCCAACACGGAGGGTTGGATGAGGAGATTTTCATGGTGTAGCCTCTTGGGGTTTCTGATGGCACCAATAAAGCTTGGCAACTCCGAAAGGCTTTCTATGACCTAAAACAGTCACCCAGGTCTTGGAACCAAGAGATCACCTCAACCTTGGAAGAGGGGATTAGTGGTGCAGTGGAATGGATCCTTCCCTCTTTGTCACTCCATTGTTGGTACCATTTGTTGCCATCCTCGTCCATGTTGATGACTTGCTGGTTATGTGACCGAACTGGGAGGCTGTGAAGCCTGTAAAGTCACTATTGCAATCAACGTGCGATATGGATTTGGGTCCGGCTCGAGTCTTTCTTGGCACGGGGCTTGAGCATAAGCGTGGTCTTTGCATTCTCCATGTCTCCTGTAGCGTGGCAGTGCCACGCCGACCGGTCGAAGGAGCCACGTGGCTCGAGCGGGGTCACCTGGGACTGTGGGTGGTTGGACGGGATGGCTTGAGGGTCGGAGACCCTCAAGCACCGCGGTTTTGGCCTAGTCGGCCAAGGATTCCGTCCAATCCGCTACATTGGTATCAGAGCTCCAGGGCTCGAATCCCACGTTGGGATTACCGGAGATGCCGAGGCGGCTCTCACTCCTAGCGGGGGGGAGTGTAGCGTGGCAGTGCCACGCCGACCGGTCAAAGGAGCCACGTGGCTCGAGCGGGGTCACCTGGGACTGTGGGCGGTTGGACGGGATGGCTTGAGGGTCGGAGACCCTCAAGCACCGCGGTTTTGGCCTAGTCGGCCAAGGATTCCGTCCAATCCGCTACATTGGTATCAGAGCTCCAGGGCTCGAATCCCACGTTGGGATTACCGGAGATGCCGAGGCGGCTCTCACTCCTAGCGGGGGGGAGTGTAGCGTGGCAGTGCCACGCCGACCGGTCGAAGGAGCCACGTGGCTCGAGCGGGGTCACCTGGGACTGTGGGCGGTTGGACGGGATGGCTTGAGGGTCGGAGACCCTCAAGCACCGCGGTTTTGGCCTAGTCGGTCAAGGATTCCGTCCAATCCGCTGCATCTCCTTAGGTGCATACTTTCATTGCCTGTGGGGACCAATTTGCACCCCTGCTCAAGTCTGTTTCCATTACTTCAACATTCATGATGCCAGCTGAAATGATGTTTTTCAAAACACTAGACATGTCAAAGCTGGGGGAGACAATTCATGTGAATGACTACTTGTCCATCATAGGGTCCCTCATGTACCTGGCTACTACCACGAGGGCAGATGTCACCTTCACTGTGAATTTTGTCTTGAATCTCATAGTGTCGGAGAGCATGACTCATGGTGTCCCTGTTGCGTGTTGTCAGGTACGCACTATCCACTGCCCAAGTTGGTCTCTACTATTGGGAACAACCGTCAATAACTTGTCTTTGATGGTTGTATTGATAGTGATTGGGCTCATGATGCAAATTCTCATTGTTGCACTGGGTGCGTCTTCCTTGTTGGGAGGACAACAATCTTTTTGCGAAGGGGCAAGCAGGGTTGTGTGGCACGCAGCTCGAGTGAAAGATAGTATGTTGCTTGCTCTTGGTGTATGCGCGTGCTAGATTGCTTTGCTGCGTCAACTATGATAATGGTTGTGTTTCCCCTGTTGTTGCATCATGTTATGCTACAAAAACAAGATCACAAAGATTTTTGCTGAGCATGATGACATGTGTCATACTCATACCAAGCATGTAAATGTGGGACACCATTTTGTACGTGAGCGCGTGGCTATGGGTGATGTTCAGATTGTGAGGATTGACATCTGAGAACAAAGGGATAACTTCCTTACAAAGGTACTTAGCAATAATGTCCTTAATGCGGCAGTTCACGCCGTTGGTCTACTATTTTCTCATGATGCTCCAAGGTCATGGGTTGTGCTTACACATGTGTGTAGTCTTGCGTCATGCCTTGTGATGTCTGCATTGTGCTTGTGAGTGTCTATGTGCATGTTGATTATGGATCATAGGGGAGTGTTGGTTATGTGTCAATGACACATAGCAACATTTTTGCCTTGTTGCACATTCAACACACAGATGCAAGTGAATGACCAGAGGGAGGCATTGTCCATGAGTACTCCGATGTCTCGGCCTGAGTATACGGCGAGCCAGCCCCATGACGAATGGTTGAAGGATTTCAACAGTATTGATTATCCTTGTGCGGTAGCCACAAGAGTGTAGCCTTTTGCCTTATGCTTGTTGGAATTATTGGCACCGACAATGCACACGATAGCCGGATGCTCTCTCAGACCCAGATGAAGCCAAATTCTTGACAAGGGGATGTGTAGTGGGAGGGCGGATTCAGCCCTCCCCGCCCTCGCGACGAACGAGGGCTGGCCGGCAGCCATCCCTTGCGAGCAAGGGCTGGCTGGTGGCCAGCCACGCGCTGGCACCCTTGCCACCGGCTAGCTGGCAGCCGGCCGACTGGGTGGCCGGCCGCCAGTCAGGTGACCGGCCGGCCACCCGCCAGCCAGCCACAGCAGCCGATCGAGTTGGCGGCTTGATCAGTGGCCGAGGGGCCACCAGGCCTCGCGAGGGAGGCTGGTGGCCTAGCATCCTTGCCCTCGGCCTCCTCTTCCTCGCCAGTTGAGGTGAGACAGACAAGAGGAGGGGGTAAACAAGAGAGAGGACGAGTGACTGGCACAAAACTCGGCGCGAAATCATCCAGCGTGCCTAAAAAAATACTGAAGTTGCGAAGTAGTGCGACTTGGACATATCTCTTGGTAAACCTTGTTCAAACTCATGAGTTCAAGGTATAAACCCCTTGTTTGAGTCCTCCAACAAGGGGATGAGGTTTAACATGGAATTGGGCCTCTGGAGATTCGAGATATTTGAGTCTCCCTGCTCAAAGTCATTGATGAAAATTACTCCTTAGGACTTCCGAGGGGAAAACCCCTCACACGGACTGAGATTACCATTCTACAAACTCCGACGACGCCATTGAGCACCAGCTAGAGTTAAGACTTGTTATTGAGGTTTTCATAGCAGGGCGACCCTCGCGACCAAGTGTGCAACGGTTTCTGCGGCTACAAGAGATACGAAACTCCGTGAGCAGTTTTAGTAGCAATAGAAACGTCAGAGAGGGGTACAGGCTTAAAACTGAAGCATTTGGAGCACTGTAGATTGCCCTAGAAAGCTCTTGAAGCTCTAGTTTTTTCTGCCAGTTCCTCTAGGCTTTATCCACTCACTAGGGGGCTAGGTGGATTTTTCTTGGACTGGATGGGGAGCGTCCAACCCCAAAAACCACAAATTTTCCCTCATTCTCAAGGTTCCTTTTCCTCTTCTTCAACCAAAAATTATGGCAGTACCTTTGTCCAAGACCAAGGATCTCACGGCCTCAGACGAAAAGAAGAAAAGGAAAGCGGCACTTTGAGAGTCTCTGGAGGCCATCCCATTGCCATGGAGCACAAGGAGGGCGCCTTCAAGGAGGCGCAAGGTGCGCCAAGACAATGCAAGAAGAGGTCAAAGAATATCACAAGACAAGAAGAGTTGGGGAAGAGCGTGTGGAGGAGTGCAAAGGCTTGATTAAAATTGGGACCCCCCTCCTTTTTAGCTATGATCAAGTTCTTACAGTTTGTGATCTTGTTCTTACTTTAAAACTCTAGGCTTTCTTAGCTTTCCTAGTGCCCGCAGTCACGGCTTAGGGCTTTCTTAGAATCCACGTGATTGTGTCAGCCATGGCGGCATGGAAACGTTGTATTTTTCTGCCAAGTGATTGTGCCAACCGTGGCGTCCTAGAAAGATAGGAATAAATAATAACTGGTTCACCGATCGTGAGAGCAAGTTGACTGCGGGAGGCATCGACTCCCCGAGGTCGTGGGGTGACCCTCACAAACGGCTAGTTTCACGAGGGATGTAATGGCAAGTGCCGGACCGTCCAGGACCAACAAGGGCAAGGTGGTGACGGCCTCACCACACGCCCTTGATGGACTCCAAGTTTTCGGTGCCATCATAGCAAGTGATAACCCTCTGCATGTATTCTCGTGCGTATGTGCCCTCGGGTGTGCAGTGCATAAGGACTCGGCGGTCGGTGGTGATCCACGTTGACAGCGGAGACACGCGCTTGCCAAGCCTGTTACATGGCAGCGTCACCCTCTTGTCTCACGCACTCCGCCGGCCGTCGACCCTTGCCTGTCCGCACTAGCAGACCTAGTTATGTTCTTGAATTTCATGTGGCATACTATGCTCGCTGTGATACGCGACCTAGATTAGATCCCAACTTGCATGTTTGTAGGTCTAGTTTAGGTTTCCTAACATCTAGCCTAGGATGTGACTTCGCAGGTGCCGTCGCACCTTTTCCGGGCGCATATGGCGATTTCGCCCTCGCACCCTGTCGAGCGCCGGCGAGCTTCGCTTGCGGGCCGAAGGGTGAGACTCGACTAGCGAGTCTCACCCGTAAGAAGGGTACCTCTTGTGACTGGAGCACTTTTAGTAAAAACTTGAGTTCGTCCTAGGGGTTTGGAGCTCACGTGCTCCACACTTGACGAAACGAAGCGCCGTTGGTCCCATTCTCTTCGTAGCCTTGTTCTCATGGTATCAAAGCGCTTTTCTGGGCCTGAGAAGGGTGAGAGCCGACCGTAGGAGCCAAAGAAAGGGGCGGCCGCCACTTGGACGCCACGTCGGCGAGGGTTGGCGGGCTAGTGCAGGGCGGCGAAGCAGCTTGAGGGCATCGAACCAGCCCTAAGGGGGCGCGCAAGCCCTAGCAGGGCTTTGCGCACACGGAGGGCGCTTGGGACGAAGAGCCGCCGCCAAAAGAAGGTCCCACGCCCCATTAAGGTCCTCCCCAAGGTGCCCGACTGCAACTCTAAGGGTGGGCAAAGGGTTTGGGGGGGCGGGATTGCACTTGCAGGACCCCAGGACGTCTCTGGTGGCTTCCCTATAGAGCTTCGGGCTCTCGGCAGAAAACTGGACCCAAAGTGGGCCCGGCGAATTGCTGCCAAAATTTCCTTGGTCCTTTTCAGCACCATCCAGAGCTAGGCAGACCACCAGACCCACTCCTCAAGCATCATGAGTGAGGTAGATGGGACAAATGGAGGTGAAGGCAGTGGTGGCAACGTTCCTAATGTCACCCTCACTGCTGCCGCAATGGCGCAACTTGGACTAGGCCAAAAGGAACTATCTCCTCCGCAGCTTGGGACGAGGGATTACTTGGCATGGAGGGACATCTTCTTGTCCTGGGCGGCAGAACATGGGTTGGAGGTACTTTACATTCGTCCACCCCCAGATGTTGCAACCGACCTCATGCTACTGCGCACATTCAATGCACTAACCTGCGCAATACCAGACCCACAAGCCTACGTTCTGTGCCACTTTCGCTTTGGCGGGCAAGGTGAGGATCCCACCGACCCATGAAGTGGTGCAGCACGACCGCATGATGCCTGGCGCCACCTATCCACGCACCAAGAAGAAAAGGGCATGACTCTCATCGTGATGTCAACAGATCGCGTGCGCAATCTCTACCCTAAACCAGGTACACCTGTTGCTGAGTTCTAAGATGAAGCCATGGACATTCGCCGACGACTCTTGGGTCTAGGTGCCTTGTGCTCCGTCGACAGTTGCTTGTGTCTCTGTATGCCACTCATGATGTGGAAGGAGTGCGTACGGGCTCATGGGAGGTGCTGAGGGTTGAATGCATTGGGACTGTTGCATTGCAAGCACCGGGAGGGGTCATGTGGCTGACTGGGCTTTTGTATGTTCCTCGGCTGAAGGTGAACCTGTTGTCAAGGGGGCAGTTGGATCGCCAATTGGGCATGTCAACGCTGACACAAGCACAAAAATGCATGCTGTTTGATGCACACGGTGCGTTGTTGGCTGATGGACCCTTGCATGCTGACATGCTGTACCGCTTGACCCTGTTTGCTTTGCCCTCCAACCGTGCACAGACCCACATCATGACCAAAACAGACCCAAAGCACACTGAGCTCATCCATAGAAGACTGGCCCACATCAACACAGAACTGGTTACCGAACTGCTGAAACACCAACCTACACATGGACTGAGCCCAGACGACTGTCCTCACAGCCTCAAGGCATCTGCCTGTCTGAACTGTCAAGAAGGAAAGGCACACTGAAAGAGTTTTCCTTTGTCACAACATGTCAGCGAGGCAACCCTTGAACTGGTGCATGCTGACTGAACTACACCCATGCCTGTCTCCTCAGTCCAGTACACATCACTGTACGTTCTCACACTGACAGATGACTACAGCCATTTTCGCTGGGCTTTCCTGCTCAAAACCAAAGCGGATGCACAACGGGAAATCATGGAGTGGATTCCCCTTGCTGAGCGACAATCAGGGTGCTCTCTGCGCATCCTCCGTACAGACAGGGGTGGAGAATTTCTAGATCCACTCGAAACAGACCTGAAAGCTAGAGGCATTGTGCATCAAACTACCGCACGGTATACACCCCAACAAAATGGGGTGGCCAAAAGGTGGCACAAAACGTTAGGCGATGCGTTGTGTACCCTGTTGGCAGAGTCTGGTCTGACCTTTGGATTCTGGGAGGAAGCTGTCAAGTACATTACTTGGGTATGGAACAGAATACCCCAAGGGCCTCTGCCCAGGACCATCACTCCCTGGGAGAGATGGTTCAAGCAGAAGGCAGATTTACGCCCTCCACAGGTGTGGGACACTATGGCGTGTATGTGGTTTGCTGGCCCACAACGCAGCCATAAACTGAGTCCACGAGGCAGATGGTGTGTCTTTGTCGAAGTCTCTCATACCTCGAAGGCATGGAGGTTTTGGGATCCCGTGCAGCATACGTTTGTCGAGAGTCGAGATGCGTCCTTCCTAGAACACATGCCATACAAGGCGTTCAAGGGACTCAAGCATGCACCTATGCTCACTGTTCTTGAACGATACCCTGTGTACGTGAGTGTACCCATCTTTGTCCCCACCACACAACCTAAGGTTACACCACTGTCAAGAGAGCACAAGGTCACGGGCCAGGATACACCGGTCCCTACTGACTTGCTTACACCGGCTGACCTTGCCAGCACCAGTGCAGATTCCTCAGGGTCGCCACCTGGTCTGAACCCAGTACAAAACAGACCTGTCCAGCCTGATCCAGTCCGTCGCTCACAGCGGAACGTGGCCAGGGTGGATTACAGACAGTTTTACCATAGAGCTGTTCCCACACAGCCTGTGACTGTCCACCCAGAGCCTCTCACCGTCGAAGAGGCAAGGAGGCGCCCTGATGTAACAGAGTGGGAAAAGGCTATGATCGATGAGCTGAAGGATCTCCTTGAGCATGAAGTTTACCAATTGGTGCCTCTTCTCCCTGGACGTAAAGCCATTGACCTAAAGTGGGTGTTCAAAGTCAAACGGAATGTCCAAGGCTTGTTTGAGAAATACAAGGCTCGACTGGTGGCCAAGGGCTTCCACCAGATACCAGGGCAAGATTTTACGGACACTTACGCCCCTGTGGGCAAGTACACGTCAGGTCGCGTGCTGCTAGGGGTTGCGGCATATGAGGAGTGGGAAATAAACCAAATGGATGTCAAGAATGCCTTTCTAAACGGGCCATTGGAAGAGGAGATTTATGTGGAAGAACCACCAGGGTTCACTGATGGGACAGACAGATTCTGGCTTCTTCTTAAGGCACTGTACGGACTCAAACAGGCACCACGGTGTTGGAACAAGGAAATCAGCCGAACACTAGAACTTGGAGGATTTCTACAAAGTCTGTCTGACCCCTCCCTGTTCATCTGCAGTGTTCGCAGCACTCCTGTTGCCCTTCTCGCATACGTGGATGACCTCTTGATTCTTTTGCCCTCTCTCTCTCTCTTGTTCAAGACACAAAAGCACTGCTCACTGCACACTACCACGTGGCTGACTTGGGAGAGGCACACAATTTCCTAGGCATGACCATTACGCGCAACAGAGCTGCACTCACCTTGACATTACACTAGGGACGGTTCATAGCACATTTAACAGACCGATTCCCTCACCTTGTGCAACATATTCCCACACAGCATTCACCGATGAGTCCAGACGTCTACAAACACCTTCTTGATCCTCACACCACTAACTATGGACCAGACACGGATCCCACACTGTACAAGCAGATCACTGGTAGTCTCACCTACCTTTCCTCCACCACCCGACCGAATATTACCTGTGCAGTGAACACTCTCACCCAATTCAGCCAGCGACCTCGCAGTGCACATCAAAAGGCTTTGCTGAAACTTCTGCGTTATGTGTTTGACACTGCATCCATGGGCCTCGTCTTCTACCTTGGCACTGGTCCCTTGCTAGATGGGTATTGTGACAGTGACTATGCACGGGACAGAGATGCACGCATTCGGGGAGGATGTGTCTTCCATTTACGGGGCACCACTGTGTCATGGCGCAGTGCAAAACAGTCATGTGTTGCACGTAGTGTGGCGGAAGCAAAATATATGGCATTGGGAGAAGCTGCGTGTGAAGCAACTTGGCTGCGACGGCTGTTGGAGGAGTTGGGCATGATTGTGGGGGCTGTACCACTGTACAGTGATAGCTCTGCTGCACGTCGCATCACAGCAAATGACGGTGTACTGCATCCACACACCAAACACATAGGAGTTGAACATCACTTTGTCCGAGAAGCAGTGGACGCAGACATTGTCCAAGTATGTGCGGTCCCTGGAAGCGAGCAACTTGCAGATTTTCTCACCAAGGCACTTCCATCCTCCTCCCTTATTTCTCAGCTTCATCTACTCGATTGTATGCATGCAACACCCTCGGCCAAGGGGGCGTGATATCCCTCTGTATGTATTCTCGTGCTTATGTGCCCTTGGGTGTGCAGTGCATAAGGACTCAGCGGTCGGTGGTGATCCACGTTGACAGCGGAGACACGCGCTCGCCAAGCCTGTCATGTGGCGGCGTCGCCCTCTTGTCTCACGCACTCCGCCGACCGTCGACCCTTGCCTGCCCCCACTAGCAGACGTAGTTATGTTCTTGAATTTCATGTGGCATACTATGCTCGCTGTGATACGCGACCTAGATTAGACCCCAACTTGCATGTTTGTAGGTCTAGTTTAGGTTTCCTAACATCTAGCCTAGGATGTGACTTCGCAAGTGCCGTTGCACCTTTTCGGGGCGCGTAGGGCGATTTCGCCCTCACATCCTGTCGAGCGCCGGCGAGCTTCGCTCGCCAGCCGAAGGGTGAGACTCGACTAGCGAGTCTCACCCGTAAGAGGTGTACCTCTTGTGACTGAAACACTTGGAGTAAAAACTTGAGTTTGCCCTAGGGTTTAGGAGCTCACGTGCTCCACACTTGACAAAACAAAGTACCGTTGGTCCCATTCTCTTCGTAGCCTTGTTCTTAGTAAGCACATAGCCAAACCAAAGGTAACCGTACCGCCAAAGGCAACCCTCGCTACACTCGACGACACTGAGAAGCGTAAGTAAGCTCAGAAAGTACTAGACCAGCATGTGGATGTGCATGTGGGTGGCACTCACGCAGCGGACGACGTGCTTGAGGAGGACCACCCGGGTGTGGACCCCGACGAAGAGCACGATGCCGACGATGGCGAAGGTGAAGAGGATCACGATCATCGCCATCGTCGTGCGGTGAACTCAAGCCAATTGCTTAGGAAGGGCAAGATGCTCACCAGATCACTTGAAGACGCCAACAGCAGTGAGGCTGCTGAGAGCAGCAAAGACGCTGAGAGCAGCAAAGGTGCCAAAAGCAACCGTGGTGGAAGTAACCGCAAGAACGAGCTGGACGATGTTGCCAAGAAGGCAATTCTTAATGACCACCAAAGGCTTGCTGAGTTTGCTGTTGAGGCAGCATGCCGACTCAGGATCACCACCGACGATGGAGATGTGGCTCCACACAAAGGAATAGGGACGGACACCCTTCGTATCATGTGGTAGCAATAAGGCAGACAAGTGCCAACTCAAGCGTCGTTGCTGACCAAAGCCTCCTCCAGAAGGTGTGATTCCTTTGAGGCGTGTACCCGAATCGTACCCTCCTGGAGTGAAAAGGGTAAATAGACAAGGCAAGGCTCTTGAGGCTATTGCCAATGATCTGACGACATGAGAGCTAAAATTTACATTTGAAACTTGTTAGTCCACGTTGGGCAGAGCATCACAAACCTCGACCTTGATCGCCAGTTGCAGCACTTGGCCACTCATGAGGTTAAAAGTCGATGCGATGACCTCCACAAGACGTTGCAGAGCATGACCCAAGTGCGGATGCATTAGCAATTGCAACGGGTCGCGGGTGCTGATTCCATTGCTGGTGGCAGTAACAAATTGCCTACCTCAAGGAATATGGGGCCAGTCTTGAACATGTCCTTCATCCACAGTATGGAAATCTTCTGGAAGGGCGTGAAGCTGACCGACTAGCTAAATCGTATGGAGCATATCCTGCGTGTCCACAAGGGGCCACTTGGTTAGTGGGGCGACCTCGCCATGACACGACTTGAGGACAAGCTCTTCAAGTATGTGGTCAAGTAGCCGGGCGTAAAGCAACCATACCTTGAGTGGCATCCCATACCGTGGGAGGCTTTCTGCACGATCATGAGTAAGAATTGCACCAGCCTGCAGAGGCGCAGCGGACCTTCCACAAGATCAAGGACTTCAGGTAGGTGGTTAGCTCACTCGAAGCCTACTTGAGCAAATTCACCGCACTCATAGAGAAAACCGAATAATTCACAGAAGGCGATGGGACCCAAACTTTCAAATACTCGGAGTGCATGGTACTAGTGTACTTGTATGATGGTATGGCTAGTAAGGAGCTAAAAGACAAGACAACCACGACGGAAACTGGCCAAGCTTGGATAAGCTCAAGGGTGTTGTGTGACTACATGAGCGAAGTATATTTGGCAAACCCGAGAACTTCTGTGATGCATGGCCGAACACAAGTGCACAGCAAGGCCACGACACGGCATGGACGTTACAAGGACTGGTGGGTCAGCCGGACAGCGAGGCGGGACCAAGGGCAAGTAACCCGCAAACCCTCCAGCCAACAAGGCTAGTTGGCACAAGGCCCCCTACAACAATCACAACTGCGACAATGAAGCTACAGGCTATGCATGAGCATTGCAACGTAGCATTTTGCAAGGGGCTCTGCCACAACTGCATGCAACCGGGAAAATATAGGGCCAAGTGCCCTAAGGCTGTTGGCAGTGGGTAAGAGGCCGCGACATTGGCCGCAGCTATGGCACCTCGTGGAGATGATGCAGTAAGAGTCGCAAACAGGGCAGTGGGCAGTGTCGCAGTTGTGGCAATGGGCCCGGCTGTGGTAACGGACAGAGCCGTGGGGCGGGTTTTCTCCACCCTTAAATGATGTTATTGGTGACCACTCAAGGGAAACGTGGATAACGGGCAGGGGCTCATGTTTTCAGAGGAGGATTTTAAACAATTTGAGATTTTGACGAGTTCAAATTTCTCTGTTGTTTTCTCTCCGCTTGTTGATCCTCATTGTACACTTGCCGACCAGCATTGCCCGCTAAAGCTTGCATTTCCGGACAAGATGCATGATCGTACATGCTTAGTGGTGGTGACACCGACCACTGTGCAAGATTTTTTTTACGTCGTGATTGAAGCAAGTGCCCTCAATGCGATGAGTTCAATCAAGTTTACGATACCTTTGGTCAACAATTTTGACCCAGGCCAATTTAAAGACTTGAAGGTACTAGCCGAATTTACACATGCCCGCAAGAAGTGGACTCAAGTAAGTTAATCATGGAAGTTGTAGCTTCTGCCATGTACATTCTATGTGTGTCACAAACTTGGCTTGCCATCGTCGAGCCTGTTCACTCAAAAGAGTGGAGGTACCATCATGATGATGCAGTTTGAAGGACATCTAGCTCGTGCTCATGTGAACATACAGGCTGACCCTGGAGGGGGTGGCTCATTTGCTAACCTTGACTTTCCCGATAGGTTGGCCTTCAGTATGAATCATCAAGATGGTCAACACCCTCACGTGAATGGTGCATTTTTTATCGGTGACAAGCGTACGATACTTGTGATTGGTACCTGTAAAGCAGATATCTGTACTTAAGGTTGCACACAGAGTCTCACGTTGAAGGTTCTCAGCCTTCTTGACCCATTTGACGTGGTGTTAAGCGATCCCTGGCCTCGTTACAGTAAGGATCTGATATGTTTTGAATCAAAATGATTGATCCTTTGGAAGGGACAGCATCACTTTACGTTGATTCCATGTACGGAATTGTCACTGACCTGGCTGAAAGTCCATGTGAGCTTGTCTACGATGCAGTTCAAGAGGTAAACTCAACAAGGGTGTTGATTTTTTTGGGCTCAACTATAGGAAGTGGAGAATTGCATAAAGGAAGACATGCCACAAGATATTAAATCTCTATTAGAAAAGTTCTCAGATGTATTCCAAGACCCACCGGCCGGGCTTCCGCTAAAACGA
>SZWC01009305.1:0-15545 GCA_023375785.1 Penium margaritaceum | reverse complement strand
TGGAAGGGACAGCATCACTTTACGTTGATTCCATGTACGGAATTGTCACTGACCTGGCTGAAAGTCCATGTGAGCTTGTCTACGATGCAGTTCAAGAGGTAAACTCAACAAGGGTGTCGATTTTTTTGGGCTCAACTATAGGAAGTGGAGAATTGCATAAAGGAAGACATGCCACAAGATATTAAATCTCTATTGGAAAAGTTCTCAGATGTATTCCAAGACCCACCGGCCGGGCTTCCGCTAAAACGAAACATGGGCCACATGATTCCGGTGTAACGAGAAGTGACTCCTCCATTCAGATCAATGTACCGCCTTGGCCTGGCAGTGTGGCAAGATGCTAAACGACAAATCAGAGAGTACCTTGCAAAGGGGTGGATTGAGCCAAGTAGCTCACCGTATGGTGGGCCGATGCTTTTTGTGAACAAAAAGGATGGTGGTTTGCGCATGTGCAAGGACTACCGGGTGATGAACAAGCTGACAGTGAAGAATTGATTCCCCTTACCGTGGATCGAGGACCTATACATCCAACTCTAAGGGACAAAAGACTTTTCATCCTTGAATTTGTCTCAAGGGTACCATCAAATCTGTATTACGGAAGATGATATCCCCAAAACCGTTTTTTGAACGCACATGGGACGCTATCAGTACCGAGTTTCATGCTTTGGACAAACAAACGTCCCAGTAACATTCCAAGGAGAAATGACCCAAACATTCGCCAAAAAACTCAGCTAGTTTGTCTTGGTCTACCTAGACAACTCTTGGTTTTCTCCAAATCCATGGAAGAGCACAAAGAACATCTACGCAAGGTCTTTTCTATCCTTCTTGAACAAAAATTCTATGCATAGATGAGCAGGTACAATTTTCTACAAGATGAGCTCAAATACCTTGGACAAATAGTCAGCAAGGATGATATCCGTGGTGACCCATAAAAGGTCCAAGCCATCGTGGACTGTACACGCCCAAATAAAATTGGGGAGATTTGGTATTTCCTTGGCCTTGCAAACTATTTCCGATGGCTTATGCAAGGGTATTTGACCCTTGTACCACAACTAACCAGGCTCATGCAAAAAGACGTGAATTGGGATTGGAATTCTAATTGTGAGATTGCCTATCTCAAAGTCAAAGAGATTCTATCCACAGCGCTCCTCTTAGCCCTTCACATGGGAGGTGCGATGTGATGTGTCGGTAATAGTACTTGGAGTAGTCCTCATGATGAATAGTCACCAAGTTACGTATGAGAGCCAGAAGCTCGTCACCGCGGGGACGCGGTACACAACTAGGGATCAAGAATTCCTTGTGGTAGTGCACGCTTTCAAAATGTAGCGTTGCTACCTTGAGGATGTTGATGGAAGTGTGACGATCATGACCAGCCCTAACCTGTTGGTGTTTTTCCAAACGCAACCAAACTGGTCGGGACAACAGGCGCATTAGAGCAAATACCTGAGCCGATTCTTGTTCACATGGGAATATTGGCTAGGACACATCAACATAGCCGATCTACTAAGGCCACAGCCTGTGGAAATCGAAGCAACCACCAAGGACAGTGAGTGTTTTGTGGCCACTGCCATAGCAACAACGCAAATGTTGGATCCCCGTACACCTCTGTAGCAACCACCTTGAGAGATTATCTTTTAGAAAATTTTCGTAAACCGGATCCATATGGGATACGGTGTGGATTCTAGGTCTCAAGACTCTCAAAATCTTGAAAAGTAAATATTGGTAGAGGCCGTAGGATTTTTTTGGCACGGAGAACAAGTTGTGCCAGCTTTGGGAGACCTTCGAGCAAAAAGAACTCCCAGTTCCAGGATCCGCCGGTCATAGGTCATGTGGGACCTCGAAAGACCGGGCAAGTACCCTCGAGCCACTATTGGTGGCCAGGATGGAGTATCGATGTTCACAAGTATTGCATGACATGCGACCCATGTATTCAGATTAAGGCTTGTAACAAAAAATCTTGGCGGTCTCCTCCAAGAGTTTCCCATCCCTGGGACTCCATGGGAGTGCCTTAGCATGGACCTCGTTACTGATGTTTCGGAAACGGCCCGTGGCCGAGATGTACTACTAGTGGTTGTGGATCTTCTGACAAAGATGACACACTTCATTCATTTAACCACTGATGTGAATGCAAAAAGAGACTACTTGCCTCTTCTTTGAGGGTGCCGTAAAGTACCATGGCTTGCCGCTACGCATTATCTCTGATCGAGATAGAATATTCACGAGTAAGCTTTGGGAAAATATGCACGAGTATTTGGCAGCAAGTCACAAATGTTAACAGTATTTTACCCTCTAAGTGACAGAAAAATAGAGGGCACCAATTACACTCAAGAGCATATTCTCCTCATGTGCATGGACCCTGCTATGAATGACTATGATGAATTCCTAGCACCAGTATAGTTTGCGGTGAATAACTCAGCGAAAGAGTCTACACAGTTCACACTATTCATGGTGAAAATTTGTCAACATCCAATGACGTCCTCTTTATATGTGAACAGTGGGAGTACGGGAGGACAGGTTCCTTCTGCTCAAGTATTTGCCGAGTGCATAGACTCCTTGCTATAGGAGGTGAATGGTCACCTTCGAGCAGCTCGATAAGGAAAAAAGGCATATGCTGACAATAGTTGCCGTGAGGTCTCATTTGACACCGGCGGAAAGCTTTTGCTTAACATTAAGAATCTTCGACTTAAGTCGCTAGGGGCGTAAAAACGTCTACCAAAGTGGCTTGGGTCATTCCCCATCCTTACACGCATCGGGCCCGTGGCATATCGATTGTTGTTTCCGCCGATAATGAAGGTACATGACATGTTTCATGTGGGCCTGTTGGCTCCATACACGGCGGAGGGAATTGTTCAGCCACCACTGGTAGTCCTTGCTACCGATGGCCAACACGAGGTTCTTTGTCTACTCCAATACCGAGAGCATACACTTCGGTCGTGTGTTGTTAGGGAATAACTCGTTCATTCGGCCGCGTGTGGACCCGAACATAACTCATGGGAGCTCAAATCTTGGTTGTCCACATGTGTGGTTAACAAGTATTGAAGCAAGCTCGCAGCTTGCACAGATTGACGCATGGCAGGGGGCACCACATGAACGCAAAAAAAGTGACCAACACTGCTGCAGGGCGGCATTCGTGGACCCTGACCATAGGAGGTTCGAAACGCCCAACATGGTTGTTGCGCGGACGTTCCTTCCTCAAGGGGGTAGGCCACTAGCAGAGCTGGCCAACAAGCTCCAACTTAGGTCTAAGTGCCTTGCACATGTTCATGTCTTAGGTGGTAACTGGAGATTATAGAAATTTCTTTCACAATGTTGACACTTTACTACTCGATATTCCTACGTGTTATTCATGAACATGGACGGTTCAGAACAAGTGGGAGAAATGTAGCAAGAGGGCCGGTTTGGCCCTCCCCGCCCTCGCGATGAGCGAGGGCTACCCGGCGGCCAGCCCTCGCGAGCGAGGTCTGGCTGGTGGCCAGCCACGTACAGGCCACCGGCCAACTGACAGTTGGCTGGCTGGGTGTCCGGCCGTCGGTCAGATGACCGACCAGCCACTTGCCGGCTAGCTTCAGCCGCGGATTGAGCTAGGGGTGAACACCGTCGTGCAAAAACAAATAGAAGTCACAAATCTGCACAATTTCCATAGACTTATCGTTTGAATTCGTGTGAACTCACGAGTTAAAGGTATAAACCCATTGTTTGGGTCCTAGAACAAGGGGGTGAGGTGTAAAACAGAAATAGGCCTATTCAGACTCAAAATGTTTAAGTATCCTTGCTTAGGGTCGTTGATGATGATTGCTCCTCAGGACTGCAAGGGGGAAAACACCTAAGGCGGATTGAGTTCGCCATTCTGCAGAATATGATGACGACATTGCGCAGGAGCTAGAGGTACAACTTGTTACGGGCTGGCTTGTCATGATGTCCTATCATTTGGGTAATAGTTCATTTCCACCATGCGAGATGGGAGAGAGTGGTAGCAAGGCTGCTACTCGCTTGCTCGCTACCCACGCTACAAGAAACCCGGCATTGTTGTGACTTGTTGTTGGTTATTGTCTCACATCTCTCACTTGTACTCTGTTGTGTCCTCCCAACTTGTGTACATTGGCATGTAGATGACTGGCGGCGAGACGCGACGCTCATGGAGTGTAGTCCGGTAGAGCCAACACACGTTGAGGCTTGCACGCATTTTGCGAGAGCCTCCTCCCTCCTTAGTGCTCAGCTCCATTGACGGACCTCCTCGGCAGTCGTGCCGCCGGCAGGCACTATCACTGCATATGGTGCCTATACATGTGCACCGCCATGTCTGACTACACTGTTACGTTCGAAGCGCTATGTCATGCCTAGGGTCCAAGTTTCATGATCTCCTTGCACTGTTGGTAGCGGTGATTAGTGTAGACGCTACCTAGGTTTAGGCAGCCATAACTCCTCACTGCTATTCTTCTAGCTGATTCTGACCACATGACTGCGTTTGCAGCGTGCGTATCATGCTATAGTCCTGTTTTCAGGCAAAACAGACAAAGCCCAGGTTTGGGCTGTTGGCCGCCTCGCAGGGCTCGTCGAGAAAACCTGCCTCCCTCAAGATAGAGTTTTTTTCTGATTGGTTGGTGAACTGAGTAACAAGTCCTACAGAGCTGGGGGAGGCTAGTTCATGGAGGAGTCTCCCATTGTGTCTCATTCTTGTTTCTAAATCAGTTACTTCCAAATTTCAGCTGCTTTCTGGCGCTAACACAGGTGCGCGCATATCTGAGTAACAAACCTAGAGCACTCATACTTGGACTCTAGAGCGGCAGACTCAGGGCGTAGAAGTCTAAGAAAATAGCGTGGAAGCCCGCACACTGCATCAAAAACACAACTGCCCCAACCTGTGCTCTAGAATAGTTTCCAGCTTGGTATCATAGCCAGAGCGTAGCACCAGCAGCAAACAACTGGCATACAGGCTCCTGACTACCCCGGCGGACCCCCATACGCGCTAGTATAGGGGAAATGCTACTGTACTTTTCCCGACAGCATTGACCCGCCTAGTGGTGGCGTCAGATTCTTTCCCACGACCATTGCGCTAGGGGAAACACTGCTGGATGTTTTCCGGCAGCATTAACCCCTACATGTGAGGAAAGGAGGTGAGCGGCAGGCCGCATCAGGCACCTGATAGCGACGGCGCACGTGGCAACATCAACCAAGTGCAGTGACTGGTAGCAGCAGCAAGCAGCAGTAGTAGCCTGTAGTAGCAGCAACATCATACAACAGAAGCGAGCAGTGGCAGTAGCAGCCAGCAGCAGCTGTGCACAGCAGTAGTAGCTGGAAGCAGCCGCAGCTCTTGGCAGCTCATAGCAGTAGCAACCCGCAACAACAAGCAGTAGCCAGTAGCCAGCAGCAGCACGTGGCAGCAACAGTGTGTACCAGTAGTGAGTAGTAGTACCAACCAGGTGTAGCAGCAAGAGCGAGCAGCAACAGTAGCCCGTTGTAGCAGAATTAGCAGCGAGTAGCAGCAACAGCAGCGAGCAACAGCCAGGAACAACGAGCAGTAGCAACTACAGTAGCAAGCAGTAGTAGGAAGAGCTGTAGCTGCTCGCAGCCCGCTACTCGTAGCGAGTAGCGGGTTGGTGTGTTTTCGCCCTCTTTGTTTTCTTCCTTCGTTCTTCAGAGCAAGCCCGCTGCTTGTAGCGAGCAACAAGCTACTACAAGGAGTGAGCTCATTGATTACAGTTTGCAGCAAGTAGTAGGTAGCGAGCTCGTTGCTCGCAGCTCGCTACTCACAATGAGCAACAAGCTTGCTGTGACAAACAAAGGAAAAAACACAAAGGGGGGAAACACACCAAAAACATCCCCCACCCCGCAGGCGGCCCTATAGCGGTTGCAGCCACTACCACAGTCGTTGTAGCAGCCACAACAGTTGTAGCAGCACGTAGCAGCTCAACAATAGTACCACCAGCACCTGCTACTAGAACAGTAGTTGCAGCAACAGTAGTAGTAGTAGTAGCAACAACAACTACAACAGTCTTAGCAGTTGCTATTGCAACAATAGCCGTAGTAGTAGTAGTAATGGTAGCAGTATTTGCAATAGCAACTACAGTAGTAGACTAGTAGTAGCAGCAGCATCAGTAGCTGCGCCAACAGTAGCAGTTGCGGCAACAACAATAGCTACAGTAGTAGCAGCAGTTGCCCTACAACTGACACAATAGCGGCTCCAACAACCGTCGTTGCTGAAGTCAGCCATCCTCAGCTGACGTCACTACTGACATCAGTAATAAAAAAAATCTACAACAGCATCCCTGTAGATAACAAAGCATCAACTGCTCATACCAGCCATCCTAGGCTGACATCACTGCTGATGTCACTATCGACATCAACACCACATAAAAAAAGGGGAGGAACAAGGAGAGGAAACAAAACACCATGGCCAAGAACGAAGAGGAGTCCTCCTCTATTGGAGGACCCCCCTTCCTACAAAAACTATAGTAGCTATAGTAGTAGCAGCAACAGTAGTAGTTGCCACCGCTGCAACAACACTAGGAGCAACAGTAGCAGCAGCAGCACTAGCACCGGGAGCAGTAGCAGTAGTAGTAGCAGCCGCAGCCACAACAACAGCAGAAGTAGCACCACCACCACCAACACCCCGTAGGCTCTATTGTACGTCATGCTGGCATGATAGATCTTCTCGGCGCTTTACGCCAGCAGCTTGCAATGTTGATATAGTAGCTAGCGGCACTGTACCTGTCGACATCGTTACCGTAGCAGCAGTCGTAGGAACAACATTTGCAGCCGCTATAGCAATAGTAGCAGTAGGCATCGTAGCAGCAGCAATAGGCGTCAGCAAGAACCTTTTGTTCCACCCGGGTACGTGAGCCCTACGATCTCCTACGTCACGTAGTACCTTGCATAGCAACACACCCAGCGCCAACATCAGACAAGGATGTTAGTCCTAGGCCCCACTCTGGTTGCCGTCCACAGGCCAAAGGACTTCAAAAGCACGTCGCCGTTGCTTCAGGCTGGCAACCAGTTCCGGAGCTAAGAGCTCAGCTTCCAGATTTGGGCATAGGGCAAGCGCTTGTGGCCCTACTATGTCCTACCCTTTGACTCCACTTAGGCTGACCAGGTATATGACGCTGGTCGCGCCGTGCATGCCCTCGTCCCTATGGCCCCTCCAGCTGCATGTCTCGCCCTTGAGCCCTTCCTCGGCGACCTCACCACTAGCACTCTCCCTCACCTGGCAATAGCGTGGCATGTACTCATACGCCCTCATCGCCTATCCAGTGACTTCGAGACCAGCCGCTTGATCCGGGAGTTGAACCCTCTGCGCATGGGGGAGACCGAGACGGTCACCTCCTATTAGCAATGTGCAAAGGACATCCTGCGCCACCTCGAAGATGCCGCACCACCCTCTCTCTCCGCCCTTCTTACCATCAAGTGCAGCGCCACTGACCCCTTTTCCGACGTGTACGTCGATTACTCCCAAGACATCCTCACCGCGATGGCTGCCCGGGGTATCCTCATACCCTGGGCATACGAGCTCTTCCTCCACATTGAAGAGGCTCCTCATGAGTCACATATCCATCGCACAAATTCCCTCGCCTCTCTTTACGTCGCCTTTGTGGCCGCTGTCCTCGCCTCTGTGGCCGTTGCCGCCCCAGCAGCAGCAGTGTCTTCTGGCGCCACTTTGTGTGAAAAGTGGACACTATGTCATTACGTCCATCAGGCCATGTCGTTTTGCATCCCACAGCTTGTGGCGACTTTTGACACGTACCGCGCCTGTCTGCTCCTACCTCTGTCCCCTCCTCATTGGTTGAAGTTGGCCACGTGTTTGTTACTAGCACACTGTCTTTGTAGCACATGCGTCTCCTTCATCGCCGCCTTTGTCATGTCCACTCTACCGCTGTTGACAGGATGCTTTGCACGGAGCCAGCCACGGGCCTTGACCCAACCTCCTTTCATTTGCCGTATCCCACCGAGTGCATTGATTGCGCTCACATGAAGATACACCGTTCCACCCATCCCCTCTCTGCCTCTTGAGCGACTGCCCCGCTCAACTTGCTCCACTCTGATGCCATGGATCCCCTCCCAACAGAGTCAATCGGTGAGCACGGTTGTTATGTCCTAATACTAACGGACAACTACTCTCGCTATCGCTAGGTCTTCTGCCTTCCGTAGAAGAGTGTCATCGCTCTAACCATTCGGAACTGGCTTGTCCATTCCAAGCGTGAGTATGGTTTCCCCCTCCGCCGCTTCCGTTTCAATTGCGGGGGTGAGTTTCAAGGGGAGACCACACTCCCCCTCGCCTCTTGTGGTGTCCATCATAAGACATCGCCGCCTTACACACCTGCCCAGAACAATGTCTCTGAGCACTGGAACCATACCATGGCTGATGTTGTCCGTACCATGCGGGTCGAATCCGGCATCTCTAATGGCTTCTACTTTGAGACCTTCACCTACATGACGTGGGTTTGGAAACGGATTCCCCACAAGACCATTCCTTGTCATTCCACACCATACCAGCACTGGTGCAGAGAGGGAGCCGACCTGCGTCCTACCCGGGTCTCCCGGGGCTTCATAGCAATAGTATGGTTCCCAACCGCACACCAGGGTGGCAAGCTTGAGCCTTGTGGCCGTCCTTGCACCTTCCTTGGTGTCCCAAGTCAGTCAAAGGCATGGAGTTTTTGGGATCCCACACGGCACTGCATCATCAAGTCCCGGGATGCCCTCTCCTTTGAGGACCTATTTTCCCACCCGACCTCGTTTTTTTATGCATCGATGTTCCTCCCGTCACGTGGGGGAGTGGTGGGTCCGTCCTCTGTCCAGCAGCATCCAGGCATTCCATCGTCTGCACCTGCGGGTCTGTCTGCGCCGGCTGACCCACCTGTGTCTGAAAGCCCCTTAGAGCCGGCTGCCTTGTCCATGTCTGCAAGTCCCTCACAGCCAGCTATTCTGTCCATGCCCGCCAGTTTCTCAGAGGCGGTTGCCCCATCTTTGCCCGGTAGCCCCTCAAGGCCGGCTGCCTTGTCAGTGTCCGCTAGCCCCTCACTTCTAGCCGCTCGTCCGTGTCCGCCAGCCCCTCAAGGCCGGCTGCCTCGTCCGTGTCTGCCCGCCCCTCACGAATGGTCGCCATGTCTGTGTCTGTCAACCCCTTGGGGCCGGCTGTCCAGTTCGTGTCCGCAAGCCCCTCAGGGTCGGCTGTCCCCTCCGTGTCCACAAGCTCCACATGGTTGGCTACCTCATCCATGGCTACCAGCCCCTCAGGGGCAGCTGCCCAGTTCGTGTCCGCTAGCCCCTCAGGGCTAGCTACCCCGTCCTTATCGGCGCGCTATACATGTGGTCCGGGTGGGAGCCTTAGACCAAGGCCGATAGTGAGTACTCAGGCCGCCTCCTCACGTCCTCTCGCACCACGACCCCCTGTCATGCCACGAGGCTCCTCACCTCATGTCAAACCCACTTCCACAGTCGTGAGTTGGGACCCTGGTACCAAGGCACTTGGCTTGGTCACACCGTCAGTCATCACAGACCTACATCCAAGATCAGCTTTGGGCTATGCCTTGCTCCATTAAGAGCATCGGTATGTTGTTGTAGCCACGCTCACGTGGATGCCGTCAGAGGCGCGGGATGTCCACGCCCTTTATGTCCGCCCCACAGAGCGACCACAGGACCCAACCACCATGTTTGAGCCTCAGGTGTCTCCCAAGGCGGGTCACCCAGAGGCTGTATGCGTCAACGAGCTCGCCGCCATTCGGCAACATCACGTCTGCGAGATCGTCAACCTCCCCCGGGGTTGTAAGGCCATCGGCGCCAAGTGGGTTGTGTGAAAAAAGAAGCTAGAAGGGTCCTTAGACAAGTACAAGGCCCGTCTCATAGCCAAGGGGTTTGCTCATGTCCCTGGGATCAACTATGACCAGATTTGTGCCCCTCTCGGTCGGTTCTCCACTAGTCGGGCGTTGTTCAGCCTGGTTACTCAGCACTGATGGAAACCACATCAGATGGATGTGAGCATCGCCTTTCTCAATGGCTCACTGGAGAGCGAGTAGCTCTACATGATACAGCCTCCAGGCTTTGACAATGGCTCTAACAAGGTCTGCAAGATGTGAAAGGCCCTCTATGGCTTGAAGCAGTCACCGTGTTGCTAGAACTAGGAGATCAGTCGTACGCTTCTTAGCGGTGGCCTCCTTCGCAACTCTGCTGACCTCGCGTTGTTCATCAGTCTGTGAGGTCAAACTCTCGTCAATGTCTTGTTCTATGTCGATGACCTCCTCATCGCATCGCCGGATGGAGCTGCCATCCAACAAGTCAAGGACCTGCTGCATGCTACCTACCAGATGAAGGACCTCGGGCCAACACGAGTCTTTCTGGGTATGGAGCTTGAGCATGATGGCATCGTGGGCATCGTGCATGTCCATCAGGCCACCTATGTCCAGACCGTGTCCGGGCTCTTCGCCGAGGACCTTCCCCTCGTGCCAAGAGCATCCTCACCCATGTCAACTGATGGTCAGATGATGCTCAAGAGCTCTGATCCAGTCATGATGGGGGAGCCAGTAGAGGTGACCACGTATTTGTGCGTCATCGGGTCACTCATGTGCCTGGCAACAAGGACGCATCAAGACATTGCGTTTGCCATCAACCTCCTGGCACAGTTCTCTCAGGAGCCGCGTCACCTCCACTTTGAGATTGTGATCCAAGTACTGTGCTACGTCATCTCTACCGCATGGCAAGGCCTCATGTTCCATCGACAGCCGTCCGTTGTGGCGACGGGATACACCAACAGTGACTGGGCCGGTAGTCGGGACGATAAGAGTCATACTGGTTTGATCTTCCTTTTTGGCGGAACGGCTATATCCTAGGGCAACTGCAAGCAAGGCTGCATTGCGCGTAACACTGCTGAGGCTGAGTATGTGGCCCTTGGTTCTGGCGCTTGTGAGAGCGTGTGGCTATGCCGCCTGTTGTCTGAGTTGCGTCAGTTAGTCCCGTCCATCACATCGCACTGTGCTTATGAAAGTGCCATGGTCATTGCTAACCATGACGACGTGCGTCACACTCACACAAAGCACTTCAATGTCGAGTGCCACTATGTGCGTTCGTTGTTGTATGATGGTAGCATCAGCATTGTGTGGGTTGAGACAGCACGAAAGTTGGTTGATTTTCTGAACAAGGCACTGAAGTGTGACTCATTGAAAAAGGTTGTGAGTCCAGTTCCTGTGTGTTTGTGAGTTTCTCTCTCTCTCTCTCTGTATGCTTAGTCTCTATGCTCTCTGCCTGTCCATGTGCACTGCGCCTGTGAGTCACGGGGGAGTGTTGGTTTTTGTCTCTTATCTCTCACTTGTACTCAGTTGTGTCCTCCTGGCTTGTGTACATCGGCGTGCAGATGACTCACAGCGAGACGCGATGCTGATGGAGTGTCGTGTGGTGGAGCCGATGCACGCTGAGGCCTACACGCAGTTTGCTGAAGCCTCCTCCCTCCTTCGTGTTCAGCTCCATCGACAGACCTCCTCGGCAATTGTGTCGCCGGCAGGAAAAATCACTGTATATGCGGCCTGCACTCGTCCAGCGCTGTTTCTGACTGCATTGTTGCGTTTGTACCCCTATGTCATTCCTAAGGTCCAAGTTTCATGGTTTTCTGGCACTGTTGGTACCAAAGAGAAGCGTACATGCTACCTAGGTTTAGGCAGTCATAACTTCTTATTGTTGTTTTTCTAGCTGATTCTGACAGCACGACTACATTCTAAGCGTGCGTATTGTGATATGGTCCTGTTTTCAAGCAAAACGGACGACGATGGGGTTTGGGTTGTCGGCCGTCTGGTAGGGCTCATCGAGAGAACCTGCCTGCCTGAAAACAGAGCTATTTTCTAATTGGTTGGTGAACTGAGTGACAAGGCCTACAGAGCTAAGGGAGGCTAGTTCTTGAAGATGTCTCCCATTGTGTCTCATTCTTGTTTCTTAATCAGTTACTTCAAATTTTCAGTTGCATTCAGGGGCTAACACTGGTGCGCGCATCTTTGAGTAACAAACCAAGAGCACTCAAACAGAGACTCTAGAGCGACAGTCTGAGCGGGCAGCAGACTAAGCAACGAGCGTAGAAGCCCGCATGCTATATCAACAACGCAACTGCCCCAACCTGTGCTTTAGAATATTTTCCAGCTCTCGTGACTTCTAACTTCTGTTACAATCCATGGTGTCTCTTTGCCTCGTGCATCGTGTATTTTGCATGCTAACTTAGCTACTGTCTGCTTGTCTAGCATGGCAACCTATGGGCATTGTGGATGCTATCAGCTATTGCGATGATTCTCGAAAGCTCGTCTGAGACATTGAATAGGGTGGTGGCTTGTGGGACGTCGCATTTAAACGTAGTGAAATCACAGTTCATTGTGGAGCATGTTGCTAAGAGTGATAACTCTACAAAAGCATGGTGTGTAGTACGCCACGCTAGATCGCTGACATAGACACTTTTGTTCGTAATGTGTGTCAAACTTCTCTTTCACCTTTCTAAAATGTGCAAGAACAGCATGCACAGATCGTTCTTTTCCTCTTGTGGAGTCAACGACTAGTGCCACGCCGGATTGATCCATTTGAGAGGCTGAGCATATGCCGTCAACAATGTGAGGGCGGTCGTTTGGGCCATTGATCTAAATCTGGCGGTCTCCTACTCCTTTAAAAATTTCTTTGCATCAATCCACCAACTTAACACGGTGTCATGCAAAAGCGAGGTCAGAAGGTAAAGTTTGTTTCAATCATTCTTGACCACAAGAGTAGCGAAGTACGCCTCCAAACTCTTCAGCCATGTCCACACCATCGGTCCCTTTCCATTTGTAAGATCAAACAATTTTGAGAGCAGGCCGCATTTCAGGTTAATTGGAGAGCCGGGTGTCTATCTTGGTGAGCATTACATTTCTCTGCACACAGTTGTAATGTTTTCATTGCTACGTTGAGTTGCTAGAAAAAAATGTCAAGTCTCTTGAGTGCCAAATATTTCTAGTATAACAATTCTTGCTTCTTGGCTTGTCCCCACTGTTGCAGCACAAGGTGACAAAATTGCAGGCAAAGGCTAAGGCAAGGGATTTCGCCGAGCTCCACGGATGTGTCACCGCACTTGTCATCAGATTTGAAATACCCATGCTATTTCTCATTCAGCATGCCACCATTGCTTCCTGGGTCACATGGAGAGGGCCGCTGATGGCTTGCTAATGTTTCTCCATCGCCGAAGTCCTTTCCGCATTTTCGTTGCTCGTCGCTAGGTCCGGTCGCTCCTCTCACCATTGTTCTCACAAGATCTGCATTCTTCTCAGCAGAGGACATGTGCAAAAGACTTGTGCGGGGATTTTGAATTCATCTATTGCCACTCTAGCACCAATTCACTTGAACACCAAGTGTTTTGCCAAGAAAAACGTACGTGGTGAACAAAAAGAGCTTATACAGAGAAAAAAGGCTTAGGATATGGCAGAATTGAGTAACTTTCAATGAGCAATTGTTTTTCTTTGTTCAGAAGTTGTAACGGGCCGTGTCTCCAGCTCCTGCTCTGAAGTCATCGTCGGAGTTCGCAGAATGGCGTTCTCAGTCCGCGTCAGGGGTTTACCCCCTTTGCGAGACTGAGGGGCAATCGTCATCAACGACCCAGAGCAGGGAGACTCGAATATTTCGAGTCTCCGGAGGCCCATTTCCGTTTTTAACCAAACCCCTGGTTTTGGGACCCAAACCGGGGGTTTTTACCTCGAACTCGTGTGTTCGCACGAGTTATTCCGTTTGTTTTACGTCGAAGTTCGTCAAAAACGAACTTCGAGTTTCATTTTGTCGTTCTGGCGCNTCGCTCCCCCTATCCCTCGTCCTCTCTTGCTCGTTTGCAAGGAGGGCGAGGGGGGACGAGGGCACGAGGCCACGAGGCCTCGCCCTTGAGGCCCTCGTGGCCTCTCAGCCGCCGATCCGGCTGAGGCCGCGATCGGCGGCTGGCGGCTGGCCGGCCGGTGGCCGGCCGCCGGCCGTCCAGCCGGCCGGCAGCGAGCTGGCCGACGGCCAGCGGACTGCTGGCCGCCGGCCAGCCCTCGCTGATGCGAGGGGTGGTGCACAACCACCCCTCGCATCGGCGAGGAGGGAGGGCCGAACCGGCCCTCCCGCTACATTCCTCCTCACTTATTATGAACCGTCCCGGTTCATGAACAACAAGTAGGATTGTCAGTCAGTGAGTCATCAACATTGTGAAAGAAATTTAATAATTTCAATCACCAGCTAAACATGAACACGTGCATGGTACGTAGACCTAAGCTGCAGCTTGTAGGTCAACACGGCTAGCGGCCTCCCCCCTTTAGGCTGGAGCGTCCGCGCGACAACCATGTTGGGCGTCCCCAACCTCCTATGGTCGCTGTCCATGAATGCTGCCCTGTGGGAATGTTGTTCAATTTTCCGCGTTCAGGTGGAACCTCCTGCCACGCGTCGATCTGTGCGAGCTGCAAGCTCGCTCCAGTACTCGTTGACCACCCCTGTGGGCAACCGAGATTCGGGCTCCCATGAATTATGTTCAGGTCCACAACCGGCCCAATGGACGAGGTACTCCCTGACAACGCGCGACCGAAGAGTACGCTCTCGGTGCTGGAGTAGGCGAAGGACCTCGTATTGGCCGTCGGCAGCCAGGACTGCTGGCGGTGGCTGAACGGTTCCTCCTGCCGTGTATGGAGCCAACAAGCTCACATGAAACACGTCATGTATCTTCATACTTGGCGGAAGTAGCAATCGGTATGCCACTGGCCCGATGTGTGCTACAATGGGAAACGGCCCAATCCACTTCGGTAGAAGTTTTCTTGCCCCTGGCGACTTCAACCAAAGGTTTTTAGTGCTGAGTAGCACATTGTCACCGATGTCAAACAACACCTCCCGGCGACCTTTGTCGGCATATGCCTTTTGTCGATGCCGCGCTGCTTGAAGGTGACCCTTCGCCTCCTGCAACAAGGAGTCGATGCGCTCAGCAAAGGCTTGAGCAGAAGGGACCTGCCCTCCTGTACTCCCACTCTTCACCAATTAAGAGGGTGCCACTGGATGTCGACCACTGTTCAACACGAACGGTGTGAACTGTGTGGACTCGTTCACCGAGTTGTTCACCGCAAACTCTGCCGGTGCTAGGAATTTGTCCCAATCATGCATGGCAGGGTCCACGTACATGCGGAGCATCTGCTCTAGAGTACGATTCATGCGCTCTGTTTGTCCATCCGTTTGAGGGTGAAACGCTGTCGACATTTGCGACTCACTGCCGAAGTACTCGTGCATCTTTTGCCAGAACTTACAAGCAAATTTTCGATCTCGATCGGAGATAACGCGCAACGGCAAGCCGTGGTACTTTACGACACCCTCAAAGAAGAGACGAGCGGTCTCCTCTGCGTTGACGTCAGTGGTTGTAGGAATGAAATTTGTCATCTTCGTCAAAAGATCCACAACCACTAGTATTGCATCGTGGCCACGGGCCGTTTCCGGAAGACCAGTAATGAACTCCATGCTGACGCACTCCCATGGAGTCCCAGGAATGGGAAGCTGCTGTAGGAGTCCAGCAGGCTTCTTGTTACTAGCCTTATTCCGAAGACATGGGTCGCATGTCA
>SZWC01009304.1:67950-107885 GCA_023375785.1 Penium margaritaceum | reverse complement strand
AGAGTGTGGCGCCTGCGTAAGGCCCTCTATGGCCTGAAGCAGTCGCCCCGGTGCTGGAACCAGGAGATCAGCAGCACGCTCCTTCGTGGTGGGCTCCAGCGCAGCACCGCAGACCCTGCACTGTTTGTCAGTCCGCGAGGCCAGACCTTCGCTGCTGTCCTGGTGTACGTCGACGACCTCCTCATTGCGTCGCCAGACACGGCTGCCATCCAGCGCGTCAAGGAACTGCTGCACGCCACCTACCAGATGAAGGATCTCGGGTCTGCCCGAGTCTTCCTGGGCATGGAGCTCGAGCATGATCGCTCCCAGGGCATTCTCCATGTCCATCAGGCTGCTTACGTGCAGACCCTGTCCACTCGCTTCGCCGAGGACCTGCCACTCGTGCCGAGCGCATCCTCACCCATGTCGCCCGATGGCCAGGTGAAGCTGAAGAGTCCTGACCCAGCTGTTGTGGGGGAGCCAGTTGACGTGACCACGTACCTGCGAGTCATCGGGTCACTGATGTTCCTGGCGACGACGACGCGACCAGACATCGCGTTTGCCGTCAACCTCCTGGCCCAGTTCTCTCAAGAGCCGCGTCACCTCCACCACGAGGCCGCGATCCGAGTACTACGCTATGTCGTCTCGACTCCTCGGCGAGGACTCATGTTCCGCCGTCAACCGTCTGTTGTCGCAGTGGGCTACACCGACAGCGACTGGGCCGGCAGTCCGGACGGTAAGAGTCGCACGGGCTGGATCTTTCTGATTGGAGGCACGGCTGTGTCCTGGCGCAGTGGCAAGCAGGGGTGCATTGCACGCAACACTGCTGAGGCTGAGTACGTGGCTCTTGGATCAGGCGCGTGTGAGAGTGTGTGGTTGCGTCGTCTGTTGTCCGAGTTGCGTCAGTCTATCCCATCCATCACGTTGCATTGTGACAATGAGAGTGCCATGGCCATCGCCGACAATGACGGCGTGCATCACACACGCACAAAGCACATCAACGTTGAGTATCACTATGTGCGTTCATTGTTGCATGACGGCAGCATCAGCATCGTGTGGGTTGAGACAGCACGGCAGTTGGCTGACTTCCTGACCAAGGCACTGAAGCGCGACTCGTTCAAGAAGGCTGTGAGTTCGGTCGGTGTACGTCCGTGAGTGGCTCTCTCTTTATCTCTGCCTGCGTCTCTGCATGNCTCCTCGGCGGTCGCGCTGTCGGCGGTCATTGACACCGCATTTGCTGCTTGCATGCGTCCAGCGCGTCCTATTGCGTCTGCGTCGTCATGCACTGCCTAGGGTCCCAGTTGCATGTTGCATGGCCCTGTTTGGCAGCACAAACCGTTGTAGGCACTATCTGTGTTTAGGCTGCCATAACTCCTCGCTACTATTTTTCTAGCAGATTCTGACCGCACGGCTGCGTTCGCAGCGGCGGTATTATGGTATGGTCCAGTTTTCAGGCAAAACGGACGACGCCCGGGTTTTGGGCTGTCGGCTGCCTGGCAGGCCTCACCGAGAAAACCTGCCAGCCTGAACTGAGCTATTTTCTGATTGGCTGTTGAACTGAGTAACAAGCTCTACAGAGCTGGGGGGGGCCTAGAACTTGGAGGGGTCTCCCATTGTTGTTCATTCTTCATTCCTAATCAGTCATTGTCAGTTTTCAGCTGCTTTCTGACGCTAACTCTGGCGCGCGCGTTTCTGAGTAACAAAACCCAGAGCTTCCAGACTTAGACTCTAGAGCAGCAGACTGAGGGGGCAGCTGACCTAAGCAACGAGCGTGGAAGCCCGCACGCTGCATCAACAACGCTGCTGCCCCAACACGCTGCATAGTTTCCTTTTCAAGGCGGCCTCCATGTGTCTTGTCCTAGGACACTGGGAGGACTCTCCTAGGAAGTTCACAGAGAAGGCAACATCTTCCCTAGTCGTCGTCCCTAGGCACATCAGCGACCAGATGACACGAAGGTAGTCCATCATGTTGCCTGCATCTCCCAGCTTTGACACATACAACGTCTTCAGCAACCTCTCTCCACGTGGGGTCATGGGCATCGACGCTATGGGTGTGGACTCAAGGAGGGAGGTGAAGCACTCCCCCAAGCTGCAGACATTTGCAGCCTAGTGGACGTGGAGAGTGCGACGAGACCGATCGCGCTCAAGGTATATGCCCAAGAAGACGCAAGCTACCCCTAGGTCTTTCATCTTTACGTGGACTGCAATAGCATTGTCACTAACTTGATGATATCTTGGCTGGGCGATTCTATCAGCAGGTCGTCCACATAGACAAAGGCATCCATGAACGGAGCACAAGGCAGGGTGTCAAAGAGTGACGGGTTCACCGTACTACGTCGGTAACCTCCATTCTCGAGAGTTGATGTGACCTCTTGGTTCTAGCATCGAGGTGACTGTTTCAGGCCATAGAGGGCCTTTCGCAGTCACCAGACTAGGTCCGTGTCATCAAAGAATTCGGGAGGCTAGACCATGTAGATCTCCTTCTCCACCTATTCATGTAGGAACACATTGTTCACTTCCATTTGTTCCAGCTCCCGGTCATGGTGGGCCACATGGCTGAATGGTGCCCTACGTATCGTCAAAATCAATGCATGGGACCAGTGAGAACCCCTTTGCCATAAGTCTTGCCTTTTACTTATCAAGTGTACTATTGGGTTTGTACTTTTGGCGAAGGACCCAACGGGCATCGATGGCCTTACGTCTGGGTGGTAGGTCGACCAGCTCGTAAACAACATGGTCATCGAGAGAATTTACCTCATCACTCATGGCAGCATCCCACGGTTGAGAGTCGGAGGCTTCGCGCGCTTGATGCACGGTAGTCGGTTTAGGTCATAAGGTTGTGGTAGCTGATGTGGCGTGATACTTGGGGACGCCTCTCAAGACAGCCATGTCCAAAGCCCGCGCATGCTCCGAGGCTAGCAGTGCATTGCCAAAGGTGGAACTGGAGTGGACAAACCTAATGGCCAAGCCCAACGCGTCCATGCACATAGGAAGGATAAGGGATTGTTTAGTCTGAGGCCGAGGACGGCGTGCAGAGGCCGTAGAGGCGCTAGAGCGGTGAGGGAGTGCGCAAAGGCGTCCACCTTTGACGAAAGGGGAAACACAAGCAGGCCCCGAAGTGGTTGTTTGAGGTGGATCAGCTACATGAACGGGAGGAGAGACGGTTGGGCTGGCCACAGTGGGCATCACCGGGCTGGACAGAGCCATGGAGGAAGGGACCGAGACAGACGACACAGAGTCTATGACAGGGGAGGACGGTGTGGCGGATGAGCAGCTGGATGATGTGGGCAAGCTGGGCACATGGCCTAGTGACGGTCAGTGCAACGAGGGTGAGAGCAGTGGCACAACAACAGGGACTTTCGGGATGGTAGGATCGACATCCCCCATCAGCCGAGTGAGGGGAAGAGGCAGGGGAGAGACGACTGAGATCATGAAGGAAGACAAACTCAAAGAACAGTGCATCATGAGACTCAATGACACGCTGACGATCAGGATCCCAGTAGTGCTAGGCCTTAGACTGCGGTGACACACCGAGAATGGGACACATGCCCCCACGAGGGAAAATTTTCCCATCACGCATGTCCTCTGAAAGCAAGATGGAGGCAATACTACCACAGACCCCAGCCAGACAAAGATCAGTCCAACGGCCACGGTAGCGCTCAAAAGGCGTGACAGTACGGGGAAGATGACCGTGCGGGAAGCGATTCAAAATCCAGGTCATGTAGCTCATGGTCTCGAAGGCAAAGAGCGACAGCAGGCCAGGCTCAGACAAGAGGGTACAGAAACCGTCACAAAGCGTTCAATTCCTGCGTGCAGAGACACTGTTCTACTGGGATGTGTAGGAAGCCGAAGTCTCCAGACACATCCTGTTGGACTCGAGAAGACGTGAAGTGGGTCCAAGGAAGTCACCGCCACAGTCACTGTGAAATACACTCAAGGATTGCTGCAAGGCACACTTTGCCTGAACAAGACATGACTCAATGACTGAACACACATCACTTTTCTGACAAAGAGTAAAAACCCACTGGAAGTGGGAGAAGTCATAAGTGAGGCACAGGTGATAGAGACCAATGTCGCCTACGAGGTCATGGGGCAAAGGGTCCATGACGTCTGCATGGACACGATCAGGAGGATGTGTATTGAGACTTACAGGGAGAGGAAGGAGAGAAATGTTTTTTCCCTTACACACAATCAAGATAGTCAACGGGGTAAGAGGAAGGGAAGCTAGAGAGTTAGAGACCAACATCATGTTGGAAGCAATGCATGCTATGAATGGCATTAGTGTGGATATGGCCAAGGCAACGATACAAGAGGTGTACAAGACTGGTGAAAGAAAAGGGGCAACGTGAGTGAGAGCGGTGCCAGATGGAGGAACAAAGGAGGCATTGAAGGGCACATGATAGAGCTTAATACACCTCACACCACGCAAGATAGCACTGCCAGAGGTATGAAGACAATCGGTACCAACATCATGATTGGCAGTCATGTCCATACCTTGGTCGTCTAGAGATGGCACCGGTAGCAGGCTGAGGTTGAAGGAAGGCACGTACAGAATGTCAGGCAAGTACAGAAAACCACTGGAACCAACAAAGTGCACGAAGCCATCATCCTGGACTAGGAGCAACTGACCGCACCCAGTACAAGCAAAGCGAACAATCCCAACGGGGTCCAATGACACAAACAAAGGACGGACCGACGTCATGTGATAGGTTGCTGCGGAGTCGAGGATCCAAAAGCTACTGGAGATATGCATAGAGGGCAGGACACTTGACGTTGTGACAATGCTCACATAGGAAACAAACAAAACAGGCGGCACACCGACAGAGAGGCAACGAGGAAGAAAGAGCGACTGCCACTACTCAATCCATAGGATAGCCCCACACAAGGAGCCCATGATGTGAATGGGGAGGTACCTACGAAGGACACTGTCAGTCTGACGAACAAGACCTATCTGATAACCCTCTGTATGTATTCGTGCATATGTGTCCTTGGGTGTGCAGTGCATGAGAACTCGACAGTCGGTGGTGATCCACATTCATTGCGGAGACATGCAACTGTCATGCCTTCCACGAGACGGGGCCACCCTATTGTCTCACGCATTCCACTGGCCATCGGCCCTTGCCTGCCCCCGTTGGAAAACCTAGTTATGTTCTTGAAAACCCAGTTATGTCCTAGATTATACCTTGACTTGCATGTTTGGTAGGTCTAATGTAGGCTCGCTAACTTTTGGCCTAGTATGGCCGAGTTTGTGCTTTCACAGGTGCCATCGCACTGTTTTGTGGACAGAGGGCGAGTTCGCCCTCGCAGCCTGTTGAGCGCCGGCAAGCCTCGCTCGCCAGCCGACGGGTGAGACTCGACTAGTGAATCTCACCCGGATCAGGGGGTTCCGTTGTTACTAGTAGACTTGTAGCAAAAATGACACTCGGCCTAGGATTTTTGGAGCTAGCGTGCTCCACACTTCACCAAACAAAGCTTTGTTTGTTGCATTTGATTTGCAGCATCACTCTCATGGTATGAGAGCATTCCTCTTGGCCTGAGAGAAGCAATAATTGACCGTAGGAGCTGAACAAGGGGGCGGCCACCACTTGGATGCCATGTCAGCTAGGGTCAGTGGCCCACAGTAGGACGACGAAGGCTCCCTAAGTTATCGATTTGGGCCTAAGGGGGCGCGGGGAAAACTTTGGATGAAGCTCCGCTGATGAACGAGGGCCCCATCCCTCTCCATGGATCTCCCCAAGCTGCCCTGCCGCGACTCTAGGGGTGGGCAGGGGGTCTGGGGGGATGGGTTGGGTTTGTTCTTGCAAGGTCCCAAGATGTTTCAGGGGGCCTTCCTACAGAGCTTCGGACTCTCGACACAAAACTGGGCGCAAAGTGGGCCCGGCGAATTGCTGCCAAGATTTCCTTGGGCCTCCCTATCACCAGCCGTAGCTAGGCAGACGACAGGAACCACACTCCAAGCACTATGAGTGAGGTAGATGGGTCAAATGGAGGAGCAGGCAGTGCCGGCAACGTTGGAGGCACCGGTAGTGGAGGTAACCCTCCGAACGTCACCCTTACTGCTGCCGCCGTGGCGAAGCTAGGACTGGGCCAGAAAGAGCTCTTCCCGCCGTAGTTGGGGACGAGGAATTACCTTGCATGACAAGAAATTTTCTTGTCATGGACGATAGAGCATGCATTGGAGGAACTGTACATCCGTCCACCTCCAGACACTGCAATGGACCTCATGCTGCTGCGAGCATTCAATGCATTAACACGCGCACTGTCCAATCTGCAAGCCTACGCCCTGCGCCATTTTTGCTTTGGCGGTAGAGGTGAGGATCCCTCCGATTCACGTAGTGGTGCAACACGACCGTATGATGCTTGGCGTCACCTGTCCACGTGTCAAGAAGAGTAGGGCATGACCCTTGTAGTAATGCTCAGAGACCGCCTTTGCAATCTCTACTCCAAACCAGGCATGCCAGTTGCTGAGTTATGGGATGAAACCATGGATAATAGCGATGCCTGCTGGGTCTGGATGCCTCGCGCTCCATCCTTGAGTGGTTGTTTGTGGTGCTCCTCCATCTCGGTGAGCAGTACAAGGAGTTTTGGCGTGATCTGCTACATCGCCATCTAGTAGTTGAGATTGAGCTCATCGATCGTGCCTCTTTCTTCGAAGAGCTACACAACTTCAAAGATAGTCACGAAAGTGAATCTCTTTGTAGCTACACCACAAAAGATACGAGACATGACAGCTGTGCCACCGACAGCGTACACACCCCAGGGCTCATCCTCCGTTGCTGCGGCAATGACCCAAACCTCATTCACCTTATCTGGGGGATCCTCCAGTGGGGGTCGTGGCTGGTCTGGTCGCGGTGGCCGTGGTCATAGACGCGGCACTAGGAATCAAAAGTGAAGCTACTGCAACCAGACTGGGCACTTTTGGCGTAGGTGCCCTTCTCTCCAGTGACAGATGATGGAGAAACAGCTGTACAAGCAGACATAGTAGCAGCAGAGGCAGACAAAGCAGTAGTAGAGCCACGGATATCAGCCACTGCAGTAGTTTCCCACAATGCAGCACTTTGGTGGACATGTGCCACCTGGGCTGCACCCCTATCACCCTGTAGCGGCAGCCACCTTTGGATTGCCTCCTCAGCATCAGCTTCAGCTGCAGCCATTGTAGCTGATGCCCCCACAACCTGGATTCTATGGAATGCCTGCGTAGTACGTGCCACCGCTTGCAACAACTCTAGTGTTGGCCCCAGTGTGGGCACAGAGCGTGTACGGCGTGGCAACCTCTCACACTACTTACATGCAAGAGGCTTCTCCCACCACATTCCCTCCAGAGATCACTGCAACCCCCCAGCCAGGCTGCATCTTGGGTACACGCACATCACCACCACGCACATCTTGCCCATGCACGAATGGTTGTTTGATACTGCAGTATCTCATCACATGTCATCTCATCGTCAGTTGGTTGTATCTCTGTATGCGATGCATGATGTGGAGGGTGTGCGAATGGGATCAAGAGCAGTGCCCAGGGTAGAAAGCATTGGGATTGATGCATTGTAAGCACCGGGACGGGTCATGTGGCTGACTAGGGTTTTGTATGTCCCTCGGCTGAAGGTAAACCTGCTGTCAGGGGAGCAGTTGGATCACCAAGTGGGCATGTCAACACTGACACAGGAAGGAAAATGCACATTGTTTGATGCGCATGGTGCACTACTGGTTGATGGTACCTTGCATGCCGACATGCTGTACCACCTCACCCTGTTCCCTGCACTGGCCTCCACTTTGCTGAAACTACTGTGTTATGTGTTTTACTGCATCCATAGACCTTGTCTTCTCCCCTGGCACTAGTCAATTGCTCGATGGGTATTGTGACAGTGACTATGCACAGGACAGAAATGCACGCAGTCTGGAGGGAAATGTCTTCCATCTATGGGGCACCACAGCGTCATGGCGCCAAACAGTCTTGCGTGGCATGCAGTGTGGCTGAAGCAGAAGACATGGCCTTGGAAGGAGTTGCGTATGAAGCAACTTGGATGCGACGGCTTTTGGGGTAGCTGGGCATGAATGTGGGAGCTGTGCCACTACGCAGTGATAGTTCTGCTGCATGTCGCATCACAGCAAATGAAAGCGTACTGCACCCACACACCAAGCACATAGGGGTTGAACATCACTTTGTCCAAGAAGTAGTGGACGCAGGTGTTTTCCAAGTGTTTGAGGTGCCTGGAAGTGAGCAACTAGCGAATTTTCTCACTAAGGCACTTCTCTTAACTCCATCTTCTCGGCTGCATGAATACAACACCCTCGTCCAAGGGGGCTTGATAACCCTCTGTATAATTTCTTTCGTATTTGTCCTCGGATCTGCAGGGCATGAGAACTCAACGGTCGGTGGTGGTCCACGTTGATTTTGGAGACACGCTTTTTAGACCCCTATCACAAGGCGGCGCCACCCTGTTCTCTCACGCATTCCGCCGGCCGTTGGCCTTGCCTGCCCCCGCTGGAAAACCTAGTTATGTCCTTGAAAACCTAGTTATGTCCTAGATTAGACCTTGAGTTGCATGTTTGGTAGGTCTACTGAAGGCTTGCTAACATCTGGCCCAGTATGACAAAGTTTGTTCTTTCGCAGGTGCCATCGTATCGTTTTGTGGACAGAGGGCGAGTTTGCCCTTGCACCTTGTCGAGCGACGGTGAGCCTCGCTCGCCGGCCGACGGGTGAGACTTGACTAGCAAGTCTCACCCAAAACAGGGGGTTCCGTTGTTGCTAGGAGACTTGTTGTAAACGCTGATTCTCGGCCTAGGCCAAGTATCAGTTTGGAGCTAGCGTGCTCCACAATTCACCAAGAGAAGCTCTGTTTGTTGCATTTGATTCGCAATGTCACCCTCACTCTGGCCAATAATGTAACACCCTCACCTCCCTGATCGCGTAGGGGAACAAGCTGAAGGAGTCTGAAGCTGGCGTTCTCGATCACCATCAACGGACGCCAGGGTAGACGCACCAGATGGAAGAGGTAACCATGACGGTGTGGTGTAGGAATAGGAAGGGGCCCTCACATATGAAGGTGCACCATACAAAGAGGCCAATCCTAGGAGTAAGGGGTAGGCGATGGAGGAGAAGGCATCCTAGTGGTGGGGTGGGCCTTGGCAGGGACCGGAGCAGATGAGCGGGTGGTGGCACTGGAGCTAGAGGAACAGTGCAAGCCCAGTGAGCGTGCATCATCCGGATGAACAAAGCACGCACGAGCAGAGAGCTTGGTGGAACCATATATCGGGCACACAATGGCGCCAAGGACACAAGATGAAGAGGTAGTACCCTTGTCCTTGTCCTTGCCCTTGCCCTTCCCCTTACCCTTACCTCTCCAACAATCGTGGGAGACAAAGATAGAGGTAGTAGAGCACGAGGAAGTAGATAAAGAGGAAGCGGAAGTGGTACACAAAGAAGAGGAAGTAGTGGTCACAGCGGTAACGCTGGCCACTGCTGTACAGTAGAGGCGTTTGTTCTTGAGGCTGATCCACCAGGCGGCAAGCCTCTCAGTGGTGAATTTCCAGAGGACACCAACACCAGGTAGGGAGGCATAGCCTGGGAGGTGAGGCGGTACAGCTCTTCCGCCTTCTTTTCGTGGAGAAGGTTGGATTGCTCGGGAATGAACATGTTGACCATAGTGTGCACATCAGACAACTGACAGGGTACAGCTTTGTCAAGCTCGCAAAGTAGTTTGAGCCTGCGAGTCAAATACGCATCAGCGGTTTCATCCGCATGCATCAAGAACATGTTGAACTGGACAATGAGCATGCTTAAGGCCATCTGACCAGTGATGGTGGTGAGACGCCGCAGCATTGTTGTGCGCACCGACTGGGTTGGCCAAATCCTGGACAACGAGATCAGCACTGTAGATGCTGACATTGTCGACGAGTGTCTCTGGCATAGGAGTAATGAGAGTGCGGAAAGCACGACTACACTCCTCAGTGACAGGCGTGAAAGGCGGTACAACTGGGAAATAGTACTCCCACAGGCGTTCCCCCTGAGTCCAGGCACTGAAGCGAGTGTCTCAGGAGGAGAAGGCATGCGCAATGGCCAGGACTGGAGGCTGGGAGGAGTCATGCTGATGCATGACAACGGCGGCATTGAAATCAGCAGCAGCGGGAGTGGTAATCGAGTTTGTGGTACCAGTGCTAGCAGCGGACACTGTGGAGGCGGCACGAACACTAGTGCCAGAAGTAGCATCAGCGGAAGGAACTTATGCATCAAGGAGGTGCTGAATCAGCAATGGAAACAATCGCATCGGTGAAGGCAACACGATTATCATTTGCAACCATGAGGTAGTCTTCAGCCTCATGCTGAGCCTCGAGAGTGAGGTTCAGCTGGTGCTATAGGATCACTATGACTGACTCATTCTCTCCAGATTACCTAAGGCATGCACAATTGCCGCTGTTGTAGAGATGTGGATGGAGGATGTGGCGGTGACAGTAGCAGATGCAGCTGATGCTACGGCAGATGCAACAGCGTATGTTTCTGCAGAGATGTATGTACTTATGTCTGCCTCCACGGCTGTAATGGATCCAATGAAAAATGCTTCCTCAGTGTAAGCCTCAGTTAGATGCCTAGCAGAAGAAGGGACAGGCGCGTGTGAGGCTCTAGCGGCTACTGCAAAGGTGGTGGCAATGGCTGCAACAGCGTCTATGTCAGTGAAGGTCATACGTGTCATTGCACTCAGAAGACTGACAATCACCTTTGTAAGTTCTGAGTAGAGTTCAGTAGCTGTGATCTCCAGATCTGGAGAAGCATGTGGCTGTAGACCTCCTCTAGGAGAAAAGGGAGGGAATATGCTTACCGGACGGTGGCGAGTTGTCCACGCTAATGGCACTAGATAGAATTGGACGTGCCATCGCTGCTCATGCATCCGTGCTAATGTGATTGGTGGCACCTGGCTCTCCTCTCATAGCACCAAGCAGTAGAGCGCCAGGGACATCATGCTGCACTAGTGTGAAGGAAGATATCCCAATACGGCTGGTGCTGTAGCCCTGACGAGCTAATACTACTACAGCTGTTGCTGTTGTTGTGGATACTACAGCTGCTGTCGTAGCCAATGCCGCACTCATGGAGTATCATCTCCTTGTAACCTTGCCACTGCCGCTTTTGTAGCTACTACGATTGGTTTATCCAGGAATGCTGCTACTCCTTGGGTTGTAGATACCACAACTACTGCTGTTGTTATGCTTGTTGCAATCGTTACGGATGCTGTCACTGCCAAGGCTGCAGTTGCGATGTTTGACTTTGGTTGCGGCTGTTGGGGCTGCTACTGCCATTGTTGCTGTCGTGAGCACATAATGAAACTACAGTTAGGGTTACTGTTGTTTTTGTTGTTGCGATATTTGTTGCTGTTATCGCAGCTGCTTCTATGAAGATATGCATGCTTAGGACTATGACGCTCCAGCTGCTAGTGTGGTGGATACAATCGCAACCGTAGCTGCTAAGGCTGCGGCTTCTGCTGCTGCTGCTGCTACTGCTGCTCAGAGGCACATGCACTTCCACCTGGGCCTGCGGCTACAGCTGCAAAGGATGTGGCTGATATGGTTGTGACGCATGCTTCTGCTATGGGTGCTCAAACACACCATCACCTGCACCTAATCTTGTGGCTGTAGCTGCTCAGGCAGTGGCAGCTGTAGTAGTTGCTAATCTATAAGGCTTACGGGTGTGCAAAGTCCTGCAGACAAGGGACGGACCTCCCTGTGGATGTCCTCACGTGATTGCTGCTGTCCTCGAGGAAGGTGGCAACAACAGGCAGTAGAGTCCCCCACGTGGACTGGAGCACAGTGCTCTATGGTGCGGACGTCGTCAGTGCAATATGGTAGTGACAACAATGTAGGTACTCTCTTGGACGTTGCACACCCTCAATGTAGCGGGGGTCCTCCTTAAGGACAGAAGAGATTGTAGATGTGCCTGTTGCTGTGATATTGTAGCATTTGGTAGAGAACGATGACAAAAGCGGCGACGGCCATGACGAACAGTCGCCTTGTGAACTGGACCACATGCTACATCGCAAGTGCTTCTCACTCTATTGCCACTGCTCTGATACCAGTGGATAGTGTATCCTAGTGCGTGGGAGAGAATGCAAGGGGACGCATGGGTGGGATGCCAAGAGAGGCCGATCGCCAAGTCATCCTTGGCGAACCGAAATGAGCAGGAGAGGATCACAAGCGTCAAAGATGTAGAAACCACGCAAAAAAGGTCTCCTCGAAGCATTGGAACACGTATTTGGGTGCTCAGATCTTGACCATTGGAATGGCGTAACCAGTGCAGAACATCCCAAACATGCATCAAGGATCTCCCACAGCACATGGTACAGGTCACCGAGTTCCAGGGTCTTGACCACCAAATAAATCCCACAGCACATACCATCATTCGACATAGAACATCCCCGAAACTCCATAGAATCATCCTAAATCATCCTCTACCAGTGTCGGTATCTATGCAAGCCACTGCAACGATGGGACGGGTGGAAGCCTGCACAACAACACTCCCCTTGGGTGACAAGCTGTTCCCAACGATGCAATTGCTGATCTTTTCGCAAGAACACACTAGCTGCATCTCAATAACATTGCAACACCTATTTGAGAAGTGTGTGGTCAACCACTCATGTACCCTACTGCATGATTACTTCAATTTCAATAATTTTTTTGTGTTTGAATTTCGTTGACTTGAACATTTGACCGAATTCATCCAGGCATCTAATTAACTTGAACATCAAATAATTGAATTGAAAGTGTGTCCACAGCCTTTTTATTGTTGGTTTTTTTTTTATTTTATTTTTTATTTTAAGTTCTATTCTGTTACAGATTTTAGTACTTGGATAGTTCTAGTGAAGTCATGAAAGGATTCTGATGTGCTCAAATTCAGCAAAGCAGTTTAGTGAGAGCGAGAGGGAGACTTGAACGTGCAAACACTTGAAGTGACAAAATGACTTCATTAATGACACTACAGAACAACATCCTCCACCTCCACCCCATCCAGCTGGAAAAGTAATTTCCCTGCATACGGTGCTACTGCTCTTTGGAATGTAGGGACACTCTAGATAAGTTGGACTTTGCCCATGCATTATTCACTAGTGGCTCGGCATCATGCAAGTACATCCATGCGTCATGGAACCACGAACGTGCTGTCTCCTTCATCACCTTCATCCCAATGCCCGTGCTTTTCCCCATGCTTGTCGGCTCGGAACCCCAATCTGCAAAGAGCTCCTCAGGCTGATTTCTCAGCGGATGCATGATCCGTACGTCCGTTGGATGGGCATTCGGTGTGCATCCTGCCGGGATGTACACCGTATGCATGTATGGGAAATTGGTTGTCAGCCACTCCTGGAGCGTTGCACAGCAATGAGGCCGCCACGTGTCGAGGTCAAGTAAGATTTCATCCTCTCCCTCCTTGGCCTTCAGGACAGCGCACATGCGTTTGTTGTATGACACGACAATGGTGCAGACCCACTCATGTGTGGTGTCCGCGTTTGCCCAGTGCATAGCCGTGAACGTCAGGTTCTAGCCGGACTCCAGCAGTCTGGTGTCCTGGCAGGCATAACGTGGTTTTGCCCCCGAAAATCAGTTACATGGGGAGCAGGTCACCGGTCATGGAGCTGGTCATGACAGCCGTGATGCATCGTTTGTCCTCAAGACCAAGGATCCCGACTTCGTCGCTCGCACGAGGAGCATACGTGTGGTTAGATGAGGTCATGAGCTGGACCGAGGTGTGGTCGGCGTTGATGACCATAAATGGTTTTATTCCATAAAGCGTCACCATGCAGGATGCCCACCGGTGGAATGTCAAGACTCGGTGCTCCCAGTCGGCTGGTACCATCTGTGCGGCCGTGGTCGCAGCGCGCTATGACCATCCAAGTTTGCGAGTAATAAAGGAGTGCACCCATGACCTGCCAAATGCCTTGAGCCCCATGCGCTTGAGATCATCTGTAGAATAACGCGTGATGATCCCACATACTAGCTGCCATATGGTTTTACTGTTGAGAACCACGCCAGCAACACAGTCTGCCTCGAGACCGTTTTTATTATCCGCCAAGATTGCTAGCTGGGAATGAAACCAGGATCTTTTCTCTTTGCAACCGTACGTTTGCTTTTTGTTGCTGATGGGAGCGGATGGTGCTGCCGCTATGGACGCGAGGACAACCTCCTCGTACTGTTTTTTATGACTTTTGTGCCCTCCTCAAACTACCCCGCCACAATGCTTGGCACAATTCGGTCGCACACAGAGTAGCCATCCGGTGTGTGGAACGTGTGGCGGAGATGCTGCACGTTTGCGTACGTGGATGGCTGAGTCTTGTACGCCTGGTAAATGGTTCGGAAGTGACCAAAACCAAACCAGTTGGCATACTTGCCTCTCTTGTGCGAGCCAGAACCAGCCGTCGATGCGCCGGTATAGACAGTTGTCGTGTTAGAAGTGACCTAGAGGGCAAGACACTCCGCGTCAGTGGAGTCGTCGCTATTCTGGCCGTTAGATGTCAAGGATGAAGTTTCTTTGTCGTAGATGCTGTTGTTGCTGCTGTTGTTGCTGTCGGTGATGTTGCCCTGTCCGTTGCTGTTGTCGACATTTTTGGGAGGAGTGGTGTTGACGATAACTACTCCGGTACAGAGCCTTGTTCTGGGAGGCTCCTGCTGTGGTCGCTTATCCAACGACGTGGCAGGAGCCATGCTTCTCACGGGGTGGCAAGCTTCCCTTGGCGATACATGCAGTGCCAGAGGGACCAGCACCTGGGCTGTACTTCCATGTCTTCCTCGGAGGACACGGCCGGTTGGTCACAGTGCAGTTCACACTGGATTGAGAACCACCGGTGGAAGTCACCTGGCACCAGAGGAGCAGGATGGTCGACGGGAGGGCAAGGGGTGTTGGAGTAGAGACGCCATTGTCACGGTCAGTGTACATTGAGTGGTTTTTGAGACTCATGTGTGGTTCCTCGGTTTGATCAACCGAGAGCGTGACAAACTTGAGCGGCCTCCCAACTGATCGGCGTGGTGGTGGTGTACAAGCTGCAGGACCTTGACGAGCAGCCTGCATGTTGCGACATGCACTCTCCTTGGGCGGCAACTTTTGCAAATAGCGGTCCATTGTAGGTGAGAAGCAAATGCAAAGGTTGATGGAGATTGGCTGGGTTGACATCATACACATTCGTAGACCGCCTTCATGTTTACGTACCAACGTGTGTGGCGTGATTGGCTATTGGAGTGGAATACAGTGTCCCGCATCGCCGTTGACTAAGCAGTACACGCGCAAATCTGACACGACGGCGTTGATGCGTTGAACGGCCACAGAATTTTGCCAACTTAAGAAATTGAGACGGACCGGTCGCCAAATTCAAACATACACAACCTCTTTTTTGACGTATTCAAAGAGTAGGAATGGATATAAAACCGACAACAACATAAAAGATATCAAAATTTGCATCAGCTAAATGATCAAATTCACCAAGCACTAGGGTATCACTCTGTATACTCCCTCATGTGTCGAGTTGGCTTGAAGACCACACAATGCTACCCCTCTGTTCACAAAGCTAGAAACATACTGCTTAAGCACAAGAACATATCCCCCCATTGCTCACATGATCCTGGTAACATGAACAATACAATCGCTATGGGAGAGTGAATGTCCTCCCCGGCATGCACAAAGCCTTGCCTGCGCAAATGCCAGGAATGAAAGTGGACCATCTGAGATGAGAAGGAGGTGCAAATGCTGCCGCGTCTGGGACTCACTCATACACAAGCATAACCCAATCAGTCACCAAGGCNAATACAGTGTCCCGCATCGCCGTTGACTAAGCAGTACACGCGCAAATCTGACACGACGGCGTTGATGCGTTGAACGGCCACAGAATTTTGCCAACTTAAGAAATTGAGACGGACCGGTCGCCAAATTCAAACATACACAACCTCTTTTTTGACGTATTCAAAGAGTAGGAATGGATATAAAACCGACAACAACATAAAAGATATCAAAATTTGCATCAGCTAAATGATCAAATTCACCAAGCACTAGGGTATCACTCTGTATACTCCCTCATGTGTCGAGTTGGCTTGAAGACCACACAATGCTACCCCTCTGTTCACAAAGCTAGAAACATACTGCTTAAGCACAAGAACATATCCCCCCATTGCTCACATGATCCTGGTAACATGAACAATACAATCGCTATGGGAGAGTGAATGTCCTCCCCGGCATGCACAAAGCCTTGCCTGCGCAAATGCCAGGAATGAAAGTGGACCATCTGAGATGAGAAGGAGGTGCAAATGCTGCCGCGTCTGGGACTCACTCATACACAAGCATAACCCAATCAGTCACCAAGGCTGACTGCGAGAGAATTCCACACATCCCAGTGATTCATACTCTCTTTTGCTCCCAAAGTGAGGAATAAATCAACCAGTAGAGGATTGCACACTCCTTGCCGAGTAGAGAAGGAAGATGGAGCGGAGTCGTTGATAGAAGAGGTAATGGTGCTGACCTGCAATAGTGCCAGTCATGCAAAAGTAGTCTCTGCAGGTGCATCTTTCAATGCCTCTCTAGCTATTGCAAAGACCACTTCTACTCCAAGAACGGTAGCTCTAGTATCCTCCTTTGCTGCTTGCAATACCCTAAAATGCTTCCACACATGTAGAAACTTTGTCTCTGTGAGATCAAGGTTGCCATCCTCAAACTCGTGAGGTTTGTGAGTGCTTGTGGTGATGGCTGATGAAGCAACCAGGCTCGCATGTCAAGCATATACAAACTACTTCTACTTAGTGAAAAGGTGCACCTGTGCAGCCACAAATGTAGGCTCAGTGACTATTAAGAGAGATGATGTTACTCTCACGTAGCGGTAAATTGGAACAACAAGTGACTGAATCTGTTATGTCGCGTCGGTGCTTAGTGGCTGCTCCAAGACTGTCTATGTGCTCTGGACCACGCATCTCCAAGTGTTGAGGCACACGCTCACCATATCTTGGAGAGCAAAGAGCATACAAGTGCACAAGGTCACCTAGGCACTGACGCAACGCCTTCTGAGCGGTGACCTCCTGCACAATGGTGGATGATGGTGTCGACATGATGAAAAAATTCTCCATCAGTTCCGTCTGGGATACCATGGCTGCATTGCATGCTCTCCACGCGAAACTATGAGTGGTGTCTGGAGATATGACGCTAGCATTAGTGTGTCTCTGCTGCTGCTCAGCTGCATACAATATGGACGTCGTAGCATACTCCTCATAGGTTGGATGTCACACACTCAAGTCTGCTTCAACTGTGTCCCCAATCGTAAGCACTGCAGACGGTATCACTTTAGCAACCATGTCTACCAATCTACCACCGGCGACACCTGAAGATGATGTAAAAGTGTAATCTCTATAGCTTCCAATGCTAGAGCTTCCGGGATCACCTCCAAGTCTACTCTTCCTGTAACGTCCTCTACACTGTCCGACTCTCATACACTGGCCAACGAGGCTCCCCCTGTTACTGCCTTTGTCTTTGTCAGGAGAGCCAAAACAAGGGGGTGGATGTTCCACACTCAAGTGTGCTGCCTCCATATCATCTGTTGTAAGCACGACCACTTGAACAGTAGGTGTAGCATCAACCCAAACTGTTAACAATCTAGGGACGAGGAAACCTACATTTTTTGGTTCATATGCAAACTTTGGTGATGTAGATGTTGTAGCTGGCGGGACCACCACCACAACGACACTCCGTACAACATGACATGTGCTTTCCAAGTCTAGTCTGGTAGCAGTCGGTGCCCCTCCTACTACCTTTGTCCCTGTCGCTATGATCACCAGGGGAGTTGTGAAGGCCTTTGGGCCTCCTATCATAGCCACATCCAGCGCAAATGCTGGTGTTGCATCTGAATGTTGTGGAGGTCTCCATGGAGAAACTTCTCCAGCAACCTCCACTACTTTCGGCCCCGCCAACATCCTTTCCACTGTCCGACACCCATGCGGTGGAAAAAGATGCTGTCAATAGACCTGCATCAGGATTTGCACACCCTTTGTGGTTGAAGTCAATGGGCACAAAACAATCCCCATCAATCTCCAAGATTGCAGACCCGGTAGGGTCACTGATGTGCTATAGAAAATTCGGGCCAATTGTGACACCCGCCGATGCTGTTGTCGAGCACGAGCTTGACTAGAGCAACGGTCAGAGGAAGAGCAGTCTTGTGTGGTATCCATACCGACAAAGTATTGCATTATGGAAAGGATGGTGGCGGCCTGCGATGGCAAGTCCGATGGTGGCTGAGAAGAGTTGTCTGCAGAGGCGTTTGACGTGGTGGGAAAGTGGTTGAAAGCAGAGATGCAATGACAACATGAGCAGTGAACAGTCAATTGTGAAGGTCTAATACCATCCGCTATACAAACTGTATTTTTCCATAGAAAATGAGGGGGATAGCCGTATCAAGCATGTCAAAATTCTGTGGACAGTGCAAAGGATCATATGGTTGAAGTCAAGCAGGGTGCCAACCCCAAGGGTGCTGCCAAAGTTGACACCACCCATGACGCCCATCACCACAAAAGTAACAGGCAAGAACTGAAGGTGTCCACTGCCGCAACATTGCAATCTTATTGAGCCTGAGATCATCACGGCACGATTGCCGCTTTGATTTTATTTCTTTCACCGAATCCCATGGTGATTTGTCGAAGGACCCTCACCATGGAGTTACTCGACTGCTCCCTCTTTGGGATGTTGCAGTCCACTTTTTTTTGCATTTTCTTTTCGTTTTAACCCTTTCTCGTCAGCCGGCTGCGGTCCGGTGGTAACACAGGAGCAAATTTTTTGGGTGTGATTGTCGATACGCTCAGACACAAAATCGCTGGCGTTGAACCGGCTTTGGTCTATTGCGCGAAGGCCACACAGCAGCCGCCTACTGCTGGTGCTTTTGGTAGTGTAGCTGCTGCCGCGTGTTGCTGTAGCAGCAGCACCAGCTGCTATTGCCAAACTGTCATAGCAGCAGCTGCTGATGCTGTTGTAGCGATGTTGTAGCTGTTTTTGCGTGCTACTCTTGCTATTGAACGCTCCTGCTTGGGCACGCTCCCGTTGCTGTTACTCCCGCTAGTTGCTGCTGTTGTCACTGCCATTCTTGCTACTGCTGCTCGCCGATTCCGCTGTTACTCACCGAATCCACTGCTGCTGCTGCTGCTGCTTCCTATCGTTTTCACCACTCCTACAACCAGCACGGCCAACGGGTGCAGCACCCGCTGCCATCGCTGCTTTGGCTATTGTTGCCCGCTGCTACTCCTGCTTGCTACTGCCGCTACTCCCACTTGCTGCTATGGCTCCTAATAACCTGTTTTTAGCCATCCAAAGCTGGATCAAGGAAACTTCCTGCAGGTCTGTGTGTGTGTGTGTGTGTGTGTGTGTGTGTGTGTGTGTGTGTGTGTGTGTGTGTGTGTGTGTGTGTTTTCTTTGTTTTCATGGTCTTAGAAGCTACTTCCTTTAGTTCCAGTGGTGCTTGTGCTCCGAATACGACAGTGGTTGTTGCACTCGAGAGCCACAGCGCTTTGCCTATTATGTTGTTCTGGCTGCTCTAGCACGCTATTGCCCATGTGGTGCCATGTTGCACTCCCTAACAGGGTCACAGACTCGTTATCGTGACACCACAGCTCACCTGCGCCCTTGTGTTCTGATACCCATGTAGGATTCATTAGTGCATGAAGGCCCATGCACTTGCGTTTTCACTACAATTATGTGTGCTTCGTTGATTTTGAAAATTCTCATCATCTTTGTCCTTTATCCCTTTTTGTTGTGACGAATTGATTGTGACAGTATGCACGTTACCTAGATGCCAACAATAACAAAGATGTCAATACCCAAAACGACCATAATAACAATCAGGACGACAATGAATGCAAAGGTCACTACCAACGCCGGGACCACGACCAAGACTTGGGCCTCGACCAAATCTGACCATATACCAACACCAAGACAAAGACAGAGACAAACACAAGGACAAAACACAACAACCTGAAGGAAAGTACCACGTTGTTCAATATAGGTTATGACTGCTTGAATGCTGTTGCATGTGTTTTCAATTTTATTTCAATACATGCTAAGACACACATGTGTGTGCGTGAATGCATTCCTTTGTCCCAAGCGAATCTTGCACCGCTTGTAGGTTGTGTTGATATGACACTTTTCAACACATGTTGCAAGAGTAGAACACATGCTATTGTCCTTGTGGAAAATGACGAGATCTTGGGAATAGAATATGTAGAGACATTTGCAAAAAATTCAAACAGTTGTTATTCTCATCCATCCAACCGTAGATATGACCTACTTGTGGAGAATAACATAATTTGGACACAGTTTCATAAATGTGCTTATTATTCTTGCAAGTATAGGCTGAACCCACATGGAATGATGTAAACAAAAACTATGACTAGCGTTTACCTCACCACCTATTCCAAACACTTCAGGGTGAATTTTGCATTTTGGTTGAGGTCTGAAGTGGGAGTGGTAGGGAAGAATAGCACCCATTCGAGGAAAGACAGGATGAGTCTTGCATTTTGGTCAAGCTCCTGGAGTGGGAGGAAAAGGGAGTTAGATACTTCATAAGACATTGGTGTTGGAGTGCTGAGTATTTTTGCAGATATGTAGGTATGGGTCATGCAACAAGTAAATTTTGAATTGGATTCCAAACGGAACACACTAGGGATACTCGTAACCCAATAAGAGCTGGTTGTTGCACGTAATGCTTGCATAAGCTCACACGATAACCGATTAGAAGAATCCACATTTATATCTCTTGGGGCGGATTCTTCAACTGCCCTAATCATGGAATGAATGCCATGAGATTGACCAATCATTGAGATTTGTAATGGTTTACGCTTGCAATGTTTGCCAATCATTGAGGTTTTCCATGCCTGATTCCAAATCATGGGATATTCAAACCAATTATGCATACGTTACAGTACAAATGTATGTTTGTCCCATTTTATAGATTATATTTAACTTCTTTTGTATGGAGTGGCCACAAACACATTTCACTTTTCCCAGTCTTTGTAGCCGGGATCAGTTCCTTGGCTAGTCTACAAAAAAAACTGATCATAGTGGTTTGACCCAACCGATTTCAAGGTCCAATCATTGTCCACGGTGAAAATGCTGATTACCCCCTGTTTTGTTATCTGTGACCCTCATTTACCCATCCGCCGGAACAATAAGCCCCATTTTTCCCTCGCAACAATGAACCCCATTCGCCCCGTGGAACAATGAGCCCTATATGCCCCTCGTTTTCACCATGCTCAAACAATGACGCATGTCGCTGGTTAAACATGATGAAATCGGGCTTGCCATGCTCAAATGTGGCCCTCAATCGCGGCCTTGGCAATGGAGGACAGCGATAGCATCAAGGCGTGGGGGGGGATTGCCGGCCAATGTCCATCAGTCGATACTTTGCGAACCGCCACCACACCCCCCGCCTCTCGTAGTCCACCAGCCCATCCACCCGCCTGCCAATTGAGGCCCTCGTGATTGAAGGCAATGAAACGGGCAACCAGTGGGCTGCCGGGAGGCAGAGGGAGAGTGGGAGGGGGGGGGGAGGGGACTTTGCCGGGGATTCCGGCCGACAAGCGTGTGCCGGAATCCCCGCTGCATTAATGAAGAGTCGAAAATCCATTTTTGTTTTTTTTTAGATTTTTTTCAACTTCATGCCCTCATTCAAGATACAAACTTTAGACAAACCCACCCCGTCATTGCACCAGGGGTTTTAGGGTTTTTATACTTGCGCGGGCGCATGCTGGGCCCCTCGGTAGCGGACCCAGCAGGTTCCATTTCAATGCATGGGGAGTCTCGTGTTACATACTAGACGTACAAGAGTCAATCATCTTCTCGAGTGGGAATTTCTGCTATTACACAAACAGCCCATCGCGTTGCGAGAACCGCGATGTTCACTCCGACGGCCGAGGGCAGACTGGCTAACTGCTCCACCCTCAGTGGACATTCCCGAACCTTCTGAAAGCTTCGACCACTCTCGTGAACCTACAAACAGAAGTATTACAACCCTTTGGTCGACTTCTTGAAACATCCCAACGAATCTGGATTCATGAAGATACATCGGGCATCTTCACCGTTGATTCTCAAAGACCCTCAACTTTTCGGCGGACCTTGTCAAATCCGACCACTCACGACGCGACTCCACACGCATCGCTCAACATTCGACCCGACGACCCAGACTATGCTTCATTCATAACTCGTCACTTGTACATACATGTTCGATCATTTTGACACTTGTCATCGAAGTACACTTACCGCTAATTATGAATTGCACAAGTTTCCCAAATTCAAAATTGTGTTTTGCCTCGCAACTTCTATCTGTTCACCATCTGCGCTCCGTTCGGCGTAACACTTGGTCTCAGAGCACAGCGGTACTGGAGAGGTATCTGACTACTTCACCCATCCAGAGGACTACCTCGCACAAGTCTTCAGCGCGTCTTGCACGTCAAGACTCCGTAGATTTTGCGACTCCGACGTGAGGCGAGCGAGCGCAACCGTCAACCAGCAGCGGGTCTTCGGCAAAAACTTTGGCAATGGAGGAGCAGAACATGCTAATGCACGTGAACAGGCTTTGCGGCAGCTGGAACAACCCCTACGGCCTCGACGACCAATCTGGTCACAGACCCATCAGCGATAAACCAGCCGCCCCTACCAACAACCTCAACGACGACAGCAAGAACGACAGGTGGCACTGGGTGACATGTGGGGATCAACGAGAAACTTGCAAACATGATTTCCGCACTCGAATGAATTAATAACCACCTACTCCAACAACTCAACATCACAATGGAGGCTCTCCGCAATGCAAGCATGCGTGAAGCGGTGCTTATCGAGAGAAATTATCAACTCTGGAGCAAACCCAAAATTCTTCCGAATCCACCAGAGTCGTTCGTTACTGGGAACTCAAAAGGACCAACGTTTTGGATGTACTTCACCGCTGTTGGGGTCAATGATGATCAAAAGAAGATTGGCCTCACAGCCGCGCTTTTTCGTGGCACGGCATTAAGTTGGTGATCTGACCTAAAGGCCATCCAACGGTAGCAAAAGACCGGCGGTGCATCATGAACGGCTCGCGGTACCCATCTCACATCAGCGACAACAGGCGGTCTACCCTTGGAGCAGATCAACCCACAGTGATAAGACGCGCTGACGCCACAAACCGACCGGAACGAGTTATGGTGCGCGATGCTCGCACGCTTTGGAGGACTGAATAAGAAGTCTGACCAATGATACAAGCTCCAATGTCTACGTCAGCAATCTAGCGTGGCGGAGTACACGCGTAGATTCCGCGTAGTTATCACTGCAGCACACATCGTCCCCGACAAACTTTGTTTTCACTACAACAATGGCCTCAAGTGAAACATCCGGCGATCAATCGCTATTTTTGGCATCCAGATTGACTTGCCGCGGATGATTGCAGTAGTAGAAAGGATCGATCGCGTCAACTACAATGCTCAGATCCATAAATCCTACGATTGGCAACATCCTAACCACAGTCATCATGGAAATGGAAGAAACCAGTCAGCGGACTCCTCAACTCCAATGGATATGGACACCGTCGACCAGAGAGACACAAGAACCTGCTACAACTGTGAAAAAATTGAACACATCACTCGAAATTGTCGGAGCAAGCAGCAGGCCAAAAGGGAGAAAAGTCGTAGACAACTGCGTCGTGAAATGGCAAAGGGCAGGAGTGAAAGGTGCAACTCTTGTCCGTGAGGAGCGATCTGTGCCAAACGATCGTCGATCTGAACGCCCCAAATCGTTGCATGGAGTTTCTAAGATCCCAAAGTTTGACGAGGGGTACGAAGACGACCAACCAGTGATACTGCAAAACGTTCAGCCTCGAGGATGCAGAAATCATAGAATGGTACCGACACTATTGGATGGAGGAGCTTCACACAACTTTGTAAGCAACGATGCTGTTCACAAGCTGGATTTGCAGACAAAACCGGGAGTGTTTGATGGAAAAACCATCAATGAGAGACTACAGATACGGAGACTCTGAGAACCGGTATGACTGTAAGTGGTAGATTTACGGAATACAACGGTCTGGAGGTCTTGTCCAAAGAGCGATCACAAAATCATCCTCGGGAAAGATTTCCTATATCGACAAAATCTGCACATCGACTGGAACAGCGGTGGCGTCTATAAGGAGATTGACGGTGTCAGACAACAACTTTTGCGTGCAGGACGGAGGCTGATCGCGCAAACAACAGATGTGGAAGCAGCATAGGAAGCCGCAAACCAAAAAGCGATAACCGGTGCAACCGATACCGCTCAATGTGGCAAAGCAGTGTAGACAACGAGGGGCTCGTGCGTGGCTCATACATCTTGAGCCAATTGGAGAAACAAAAGTGGCAGTAACCGACTCATCATCGGCCTCATCAACCTCATTGTCCTCAACAAAGTTCGCAATGGTACCCAAAGAGTCCACACCACTCATCGAGGTGTTTGAAAACATCTTCCCTGAGACCTTACCTCCTCAGCGAGACATTGACCATTGCATCGAACTGAAGCTCGGCAACAGACCTACTATCCGAGGGGCCTATCGGATGATCGATCACGAGCTGACCAAACTAGAAAAGCAGCTTGTCGAGATGCTTAGTCAGGTATTCATCCGCCCATCCACGTCACCCAACGCCGCACCAATACTATTCGTGAAATGGAAAACTGGTGAGATGCGGATGTGCGTGGATTACTGGGCTTTGAACGACACTACCATAAAAAAAACGCTACCCTCCCCCTCGAGCTGATGAAGTTTTCGACCAACTCCGAGGAGCCCAATTTTTTACCAAAATCTACTTACGCAGCGGATATCACCAGATATGTTTGGCAGCCGTTGACATAGAGACGACAGCATTCCAAACTCGCTGCAGACACTTCAAGTTCACGGTTATGCCATTTGGGCTCACAAGCACCCCAGCAATGTTCATGGCGGTAATGAACAACATTCTCTATTCTGTACCTCGACGATTTTGTTGTGTTGTACCTCGACGACATTTTGGTACACAGCCGTATCCCAAGGGAGCACGATGGACATCTCCATAAGTCCTCGGAGTTTTATAACGAGAAATTATTTGGAAAACTCTCAAAATGCAGCTTTGGTCGTCATTCGATCGAGTTTTTAGGCCATGGCATCAACGGCGGACAGATCACCATGGATCTCAAAAAGTGGCAACAGTCGCTGATTGGCCGATGCTGACCAACGTTTGAGAAATTCAAGTTTTTCTTGGATTCTCTTCCTAATACCGGCAATTTGTGCGGGACTACGCGCGAGTGTCAGTGCCTCTTTCCATCCTTACTTGAAAAGAAAATGAGTGGCGGTAGGGAGACAACGAACAAGAAGCGTTCACCGTTTTGTGGAACGCTCTGACCTCGACGCCAGCCCTATGATTAGCCGATCCAACGGTCGACTACGTCATGACTACGGATGCATCAGACCAAGCCATTGGCGCCAATGTCCAAAAAGATCATGGCAATGGCAAAAAACCGGTTACCTACATGTCTAAAAAACTACAAGGACCGGAAGTCAACTACTTGATCCAAGAAAAAGAGATGTTGAGGGCCGTGCACACGTTCAAGACGTGGAGATTCTACCTGGTGTGTTACCGATGCATCGTGTGCACCGACCACCACACGGAATCTCATCCGACGTCAAACCCAATGGATGGAGTTCCTTGAATACGGGTTTGACTAAATAATCCAGTACCGGCCAGAAAAAACCATCCTGGCAGACACACTCAGCAGCTGACCAGATTTAACGGCCGACATGGCAACTGCAAAAATACAACGAGACCCATACCTTGAGCAATTATTCGCATGAGGTTACCACTAGAACGATGGATATGATATAACCAAATTCTGGTTTGACACACCCCATTGGCAACGATGCTTCACTCCCCAAGTGGTCATTCCCCCAAACGACGAGCTTCGTCGAATGCTGCTTGAAGAATGCCACAACACAGGTCCAGGAGGATATTTCAAAGAGGACAAGATGTTGAAGAAGCAGACAAAAAACTACTGATGGGACAAGATGCAATCCGACGTCGCCAACTTCGACAAAATCTGTGATACATGTCAGCGACAGAAATCTCGACGCACGAGGCCACCCGGACTTCTGCACCCATTCCCTGTTCGGACAGAACCGTGGGTAGACATATCTTTCGACTTCGTCACCAGACTACCAGTCATGCCCGTGGGATATGACGCCATCCTTGTGGTCGTCGATAAGATTTCTAAAATGTCCCACTTCATCGCGACAACGACCACCATCACCGCCGAGGGAACAGCACGCCTATTTCTAAACAACATCGTACGACTACATGACATACTGAGAACCATCACAAGTGACAGAGACTGTCGGTTTACCAGCCTTTTTAGGCGTGAACTGATGACTCAGTACGATAGCAGAATTCAACTTTCAACGGCGTTCTATCCTCAAACCAACGGTCAAAACGAGCAAGAAAATCAGACGCTCAAACGACTGTCCCAAACACATGCAAACCTGATGGGACGGATTGGGCACAAAACTCCTGATTGTGGAAATCACATGCTATTCAGCAGTTTCTAGTACAACGGGTAAAACCCCGTTTGAAGTGGTGTATGGCAAAATTCCCGACACACTAGCCAGACTACAAAGCCATAACAACATTCCCTCGTTCGACATTCAACACGAGACTTCACCACAATCTGGGAGAGATACACCAGAATTTCGCAAAGACACAAGCAGTGATGAAGCAAGCAGCTGACCGATATCGCAGCAATGACATCTTCACCACTTGCGACAAAGTCCTCCTCAGCTGAGCAAACATCTAGAACCGCAGATCCGTCTGTTTGAAGCTCGTACCCGGCTGATTGGGACCGTTTAAAATCAAGCGCATGCAAACCCCTGTGGTTGCGCGAGTCAAACTCCCTGACATTATGCAAGTTCATCCGGTGTTTCATATCAGCAGACTCAAGCACTACCAAGGCCCGGGAGCAAATTTCCATGGCACGAATGTCCCTCCTCCGCCTCCCATTCAATTAGACAAAGACACGGAGTACGTCATCGAGCACATCTTTGGCCATCGATGACGAGACAAGATGACAGAATATCTCGTCAATTGGCACGGCTACAACGCCGCGCATAACAGTTGGGAACCCTACGACAACCTCAAAGACGTCAATCATGTCATCGACAGCTACTATCGCCGTCTTCGGGCCACATCTACATGCACGCCGGAACGTTGCAACTAAAAGGGGGGGAAGTGTTGCGGACGAGACGTACACAAGTCACTAATCTTCTTGATTGGGGAATTTCATTTATTACAAAAACAGCCCATTGTTCCGCAAGAACCACAGTATGCATTCCGTCGGCCGGGGGCAAACTTGCCAACTACCCCCCCCCCCTCAATAGATATTCTCGAACCTCCTAACTGTTGATTTTTTATCACATCTCTCGTTGTGCTCTGTTGTGTCCTCCCGGCTCGTGTACATCAGCACACATATGTCTGACGGCGAGACTCGATACTGCTAGAGTGTCGTCCGGTGGAGCCGTCGCACGCTGAGGACTACACGCAATTTGTTGGAGCCTCCTCCCTCCGGCAACATGCTCAGCTCAATCGGCAGGCCTCCTCGTCGGTCTTGCCGCCGGCGGTCACTACCACTGCGGATGCTATTTGCATGCGTCCAGTACTAAATTTGATTCTACCATTGCATGTGCAGCGTCGTGCTTAGCTTAGGGTCCAAATCTCATGCTAGCGTGGCACTGTTGTTACCAGGGACTAGTGTAGGCGCTACCTGGGTTTGGGCAACCATAACTCCTTACTACTATTTTTCTAGCTAATTTTGACTGCACGACTGCGTTTGCAGTGTTGGTATTACGGTATGGTCTAGTTTTAAGGCAAAACGGACAACGCCCGGGTTTTGGGCTGTCGGCCATCTAGCACGGCTCACCGAGAAAACCCTCCTTGCCTGAAAATAGGTCTATTTTTTGATTGGCTGGTTAGCTGAGTAACAAGCTCTGTAGAGCTGGGGGTAAAGCTACAACTGGGAGGGGTCTCCCATTGCTGTTCATTCTTGATCCTTCTTTAGTTCTTTCCAGTTCTTAGCTGTTTTCTGGCGCTAACATTGGCGCACACATCTCTGAGTAACAAACAAAGAGCACTCAGACTTGGATTCTAGAGCAGCAGACTCAGGGAACAGCTGACTAAGCAGCGAGTGTGGATTTCTGCATGCAACATCAACAATGATGTTGCCCCAACTTGCTGCCTAGGAACTCTAGCTTGGTATGAGAGCCAGAGCGCAGCAGCAGCAGCATAAGACTGGCGTATAGGTGCCACACAATGCCGGCAGATCCCCACATGCACCACTGCAGGGGAAATTTTGCCGGTTTTTTTTCCGGCAACATTTCCCAACCTGGTGACGACGTCAAAATTCTCCCCACGGCCACTCGGACAGGGGAAATGCTGCCGGAATGTTTCAAGCAGCACTGACCCCCACGCGTGACGCAACGAGGTGAGCAGCCAGTAATGTCATGCACCAAGACAACGATGCATGTCACGACGTCACCCAGGTATCCGGGTGCTGCAAGCAGCAACAACAGCCTGTAGCACCAGCAGTAGCTTGTAGCAGCAGCGAGCAGTGGCAGCAACAGCCAGCAGCAGCTGCGCACGACAGCAGCAGGCAACAGTAGTTGTGGCTCACGTTAGCTCGCAGAAGTAGCAGCCCACGGTAGCAAGGTCCAGTAGCCCGCAACAGCAAGCAGCAGTAGTAGCTAGCAGCAACAGCTCGGAGCAGCAGCAATATGCAGCAGCAGCAAGCAGCACCAGCAGCCGGCTGCAGCAGTAGTAATAGTAAGCAATAGCTAGCTGTAGGTCGCAGCAGCCAACAGCATCAGCTGTAGCAGCGGCCATCAACAGCAACAGCAACAGCTGCTCACAACCCGCGGCTCGTAGCAAGCAGCAAGCTGGAAGCAGCAAGCTTACTCCTTGCAGCTCGTGGCTTGCAATGAGCAGCAAGCTTGTTCAGATGAATAGAAAAAAAAAGACCCCCCACCCCGCAAGTAGCCCTACAATGGCTACAGCCACCACTAGAGCTGTTGTAGCAGACATAGTAGTTGTAGTAGCATGTAGCAGCTCAGTAGCAGCTGTTGCTACAATAGCAGCCGTAACAGCAGCAGCAACAACAATAGTAGCAGCAACAACTGCAACAGTAGCAGTAGCCACTGCTGCAACAACAGCCGTAGCAACAACATTAGTAGCAGAAGCAGTAGCAGCAATAGCAACAGTAGACCTGCAGCAACAACAGCAGCAACAGTAGACCACCAGTAGTAGCATCGACAATAACAACTGTATCTGTTGCCCTACAGATGACATAGTAGCGGCTCCAGCAACAGTCGCTGCTGATGTTAGCCATCCTCAGTTGATGTCACCACTGACCTCACTACTGACATCAACAACAAAAAAATTCACTACATCAGCTCTGCAGATAATGTAGCAGTAGCTGCTGATGTCAACCATCCTATGCTCACATCACTACTGACGCCACCGCTGACATCAGTAGCACACAAAAAAAACAGAAAGGAGGGGGAACAAAGAACACCAAGGCTTACAGCCCTAGTGGAGAGGGGTCCTCCTCCATTGGGGAAATCCCCCTTGCTTGCAAGAGTTGTAACAACAACAACAACAATAACAGCTGCAGCAGCAGTAGTAGCAACAGTCCACAAACTTCATCACCGGCTCCTCCGATCCACTGGCCGCCATTCAACAACAACTTGCTGCACTGATGCAACAACTTGTAGTACTGCACCCGCTCGCACCACATACACACACCAGTGCCCCGTCTCCATTCCTTCCTCCTTGGCACGCCAACCTCGTTATGTCTGTTGCCATGCATTACCTGGTGCAGCAGCAGACCCAGCGCCAGCGAAAGACAGTGACTTGAGTACTTGGCCCCAGTTTGGGTGCTGGCCGCAGGCCAAAGGACTTTGAGACCCCGCCCCCGCCACTTCAGGCCGGCAAAAAAGTTCTGGAGCTCGGAGCTGAACTTCCCCATTTGGGCATAGGGTGAGGGCCTGTGGACAGACTACGATCTTTCGTACGACTCCACCCAAGACGACCAGCAGTATGATGTTGGTCGTGCCGTACGCGCCCTCATCCCGGTCGCTCCTCCAGCATCATGCCTAGCCATCAAGCCCTTCCTCGGCGACTTCACCACTGGAGGGACTCCAAACCGTGCAGCCTCGTGGTACATCTGCACCCGTTCCCATCACCTATCGAGCGAGGCAGGGACCAGCCGTTTGCTTCGGGAGTTCAACTCCCTGCACTTGGGGGAGGCCGAGACGGTCACCTCTTACTGGTAGTGGGCGGAGGACATTTGCCTAGGCATCTCACCTCCACCACCTCTAGCTACGATCTTGACCATCAAGTGCGGTGCCGCTCATGCGCACGTCGACGTCTTTGTCCACTACACCCAAGACGACCTCTCCACAATGGCGGCCAATGTCAAGCTCATTCCGTGGGCATACGTGCTCTTCTCAGGATTGGGGAAGCTTGTCTGGAGTCACGCATCCAGCAAACTAAGGCCCTCGCCTCCCCTGCCGTCACCTCCGTTGCCATCGCTTCCCCACGATAGCTACATCCACAAGCTCCTCGTCGTCAAGGAAGAAGAGGTGCAAAGGCAAGAAGGGCAAGGGCGAGCAGTAGAATCAGCAGCTAACCGGGTTCAGTGGTGGTGGCTCGGTCTGCCACAACTATGGCCAACCAGGACATGGGTGGTACACGTCCCCATGTTGCTGTCACCGACCCTGATACCTCCACCCTGTCCAGCTGTTTCACTCCTCCAAAAACCACACCGGTCCCGTCATCCCCAGCTCCGCACTATCATCATCATCCATAGCCGTCGATGCCTTTGTTTTCATCACCAATGTAGTCCTCCTCCTATCTGGGCTTAGGCGCTATCACTCCGCAATCAGCCTACACTCCTGGACCGTTCACTCGTGAGCGTCAGTTGGAGCAGTTCATTGCACTCCAGCTCAGCGTGCCTCACCCTCTCCCCCAAGGAAGTGCGAGTTGCGTCATCCCCTACCCGTCTGTCCTGCCGTGCATGAATGAGACTGAGTTGCGGTCGTGTACTGCTTCCTCGTCCGTTCCGTTGTCTCCCATGTTCTCTTCTACCCCTCTCTATGACGGATTGTGCCACCGTCTACCACGTCGACGTCTCCTACTTGCTGCCATGTGATTGTTAGCAATCTAGAGACTCCGGTACACGACCTTGTTGAGACCTGGATCATCGAATCCAAGGCCACGCATCACATGACGGCCTCTTGCGAGGCTTTCACTGTGCTTGGTCTTGTTGGCAATGTGTCCGGTGTCTAGACGGGCTCCGAACAAGTGCTACCTGTCCGTGGAGTCGGCATCATTCGTTTCTGTGGTCATGGCGGTGATGTCTTCGTGACCGATGTCCTCTTCATCCCAGGTCTTGAGCTCAGCCTCCTGTCCGTCATTGCCCTTGACCGCATGAGCTTGGATGTTCTACACTTGCGTAGCATTGTCACTGTGTCATTACGTCCGTCCGATCCTGTCGTTCTACACGCCAAAGTCAGTGGCAACCTGTGGCACGTGCCTCGTCTTTCCTCCACTCCTTGCGTCCCCTCCCCGTCCGCCGCCATAGGCCACGTGTTTGTCACCAGCATGCTCTCTCTGTAGTACACACGTTTTTTGTACCGCCACCTTTGTTATGTGCATTCTGATGTTGTAGATAGTATGCACCACACTCAGCCAGCCAAGGGCTTTGATTTTGACTCCTTCCTCTGGCCGTGCCGCACACAGTACATTGATTGCTCTCAGGGCAAGATGCACCAATCCACATACCCTCAGTCTTTCTCCCATGAGTCCGTCGCTCTGGGCCTGGTCCATTCCGATGTCATGGACTTTCTCCCTACTGAGTCCTTCAGGGAGCATGGGCACTATGTCCTCGCCCTCAGTAACGACTACTCTCATTACCGACGGGTCTTTTGCCTTAAGCATAAGAGCGATGTCGCTCTTGCCATTCGATATTGGCTTGTCCGTGCGAAGCACGAGTGTGGTCGATATCTTTGCCTCTTTTGCTCCGATCACGGTGGTGAGTACATGGGAGGGACCATGACATCGCCACCTTATACACCAGCCCAGAACAACTTCTCCAAGCGATGGAACCGCACAATGCCTTACTCCGTCCGCACCATGCGGGTCGAGTCTGGCCTCTCCTATAGCTTCTACTTCAAAGCCATGGCATACATGACATGAGTCTGGAACCGGATTCCCCACGGATCCCATCCTCGCCAGTCCACGTCGTACCAGCACAGGTGTGGCCAACGGGCTGACCTCCGCCCGGCTCGCGTTTGGGGCTGTGTGGCCATTGTGTGGCTGCCCAGCCCGCAGCAAAGCAACAAGCTTCTCCCCCGCGGGTGTCCTTGCATCTTCCTCAGTGTCTCCTGTCAGTCCAAAGCTTGGCGCTTCTGGGATCCTTTTTGACTCTGCATCATCAAGTCTTGCGATGCCCTCTTCTTTGAGAAGCTGTTTCCCCGCAACCTTGTTCGCTCCGACTCGTTGATGTCCCTCCCGTGGCGTGGGGGAGTGGTGAGTCCGTCCTCCGTCTTGCCGCTTCGGGGCGACACATCACCTGTTCCCTTAAGGCGAGCACCCCCATTCCTATCTGCTGGTCCCTCCGGGCCGGCAGACCCGTCTGCGTCCATTGGCCCCATTGGGGGGACAACCCCAGTTGCGTCCGCTGGCCCCTCCGCGCCGGTAGCCCTGTTCGCGTCTGCTTGTCCCTCCAAGCCGGCAGACCCGTCTGCGTCCAGAGGCCCTCTCGGGTCGGCAGCCCCAGTTTCGTCCGCTGGCTCCTCAACGTATATAGCCCCGTCTACATGTATTGGTCCCTCCGGGACGGCAAACCTGTCCGCGCCCATTGGCCACTCCAGGCCGGTAGCCCCAGACCCGTCTGCTGGCCCCTCCACACCGGCAGCCCCGTTAGCGTCCGTTGGTCCCTCCGGGCCGGCATACACGTGTGCGTCAACTAGCCCCTTTGGGCTGGCAGCCCTAGCCGTGTCCGGTGGCCCCTCCACGCCAGCAGCCCCGTCTACGTCCACTGGTCCCTCCGGGTCGGCAACTCTGCTCGCGTCCGCTGGTCCCTACGTGCCAGCTGCTCCGTCCGCCTCCGCCAACACCTTGGACTGAATGCCATCTCCTATCCAACCACGCTACATGTGTGGCCTTGACGGTAGCCTCCGACCCATGCCGTCAGTGAATGCGTAGACCGCCACATCGCGTCCAGTGGCACCTCGGCCCCCCATCGCCCCACGTGTCTCTTCCACTCCTACGATAGTGAGTGGAGATCGTGGCACCAAGGTCCTCGGCGTAACCACTTTGGCCATCATTACAGACCTCCACCCGGGCTCCGCACTTGGCTACGCCATGACTCATGAGGAGAATTGACATGCCATCATATCTGCACTCACGCAGATCCCACCTGGAGCTCGAGATGTACACGCCCTCGCAGTCCGCTCCACGGCACGCTCGGAGGACTCAGCCATCCTACACAAGGCTCGAGCCTCCCACAAGGTCGCACTTTGAGATGCTACCTGCGCCAATGAGCTCATTATTATCCGGTAGCACTACGTGTATGACCTCATTGATCTCCCTCCAATCTGGAAGGCCATCGATGCCAAATGGGTCTTATGACGCAAATGGAAGCCGGACGGGTCCTTGGACAAGTACAAGGCCCGCCTCATAGCCAAGGTGTTTGCTCAGATCCCTGGGGTATGTTACGATCAGACCTTAGCCCCAGTTGGCCGATTCTCCACTAGCAGAGCGCTCTACAGCCTGGTTGCCCAGCACGGGTGGGAGATGCATCAGATGGATGTGAGCAATGCTTTCATCCATGGCTTGCTGGAGGCAAAGGAGCTCTACATCATACAGCCTCTAGGCTCGATGACGGCGTTGGTAAGGTTTGGTGACTGCAGAAGGCCCTCTATGGCCTGGAGCAGTCGCCTCGGAGTTGGAACCAGGAGATTAGCCGTACGCTCCTCCACGGCGACTTCCTGGGAAACACTGTTGATCCCGCATTGTTCATCAACCCGTGAGGCCAGACCTTCGCCACTATCCTGGTCTACGTCGACGACCTCCTCATTGCGTTACCAGACATGGTTACCATCCAGCGTGTCAAGAACCTGCTGCACACCCCTCACTAGATGAAGGATGTTGTGTCTGTCCAAGTTTTCTTCGGCATGGAGCTCGAGCACGATCGCTCCCACAACGTCTTACACGTCCTCCAGGCTGCCTATGTACAGTCTTTGACCACTCGATTCCCCGAGGACCTACCCCTCATTCCGAGCGCATCCTCACCCATGTCACCCGATTGCCAGATGAAGCTGAAGAACTGTGACCCAGTTGTTGTGGGGGAGCCAGTTGACGTAACCACGTATCTGTGAGTAATCGGATCATTGGGTGAATGACACGCCCATATTTTACATTTGCCGTCAACCTGCAGGCTCAGTTCTCTTAGGAGGCGCGTAACCTCCACTTTGAGGCCGTGATCCAAGTCCTACGCTTTTTCGTCTCTACTCCACCGCGAGGTCTCATGTTCCGCCGACAGCCGTCTATTTTTGCGGTGGGCTACACCAACAGTGAGTGGGCCAAATGTCCGAATGGCAAGAGATGCACAGGATGGATCTTTCAGGTAGGCGGCATGGCTGTGTCTTGGCACAGTGGCAAGCTGGGGGGCATTGCACGTACACTGCTGAGGCTAAGTACGTGGCCCTTGGCTCAAGCGCATGTGAGAGCGTGTGGTTGCATTGTTTGTTGTCCGAGTTGCGTCAGTCCGTCGCATCTATCACGTTGCATTATGGCAATGAGAGTGCCATGGCCATCGCCGACAATGACGGTGTGCATCACACACGCACAAAGCACATCAATGTTGAATATCACTATGTGCGTTCGTTGTTGCACGACGTCAACGTCAGCATTTTGTGAGTTGAGAGAGCACGACACCTGGCTCACTTCTTGACCAAGGAACTGAAGTGCAACTCGAAGAAGGCTGTGATTTCGGCCGACGTGCCTCCATTAGTTACACTCCTTGTCCCTACCTGCGTCTTTGTGTACCTTGGGGGAGTCTACATGTTGAATATGTCGAGGCCTGCCCAAGTGCACAGTGCCTGTGAGTCATGGGAGAGTGTTGGTTTTTTCTCGCATCTTGTATTGTGCTCTGTTGTGTCCTCCCGGCTTGTGTACATCGGCTTGCAGATGACTGACGGCAAGACTCGACGTTACTGGAGTGTCATCTGGTAGAGCCGATGCACGCTGAGGACAACACACAGTTCGTTGGAGCCCCCTCCCTCCGGCGACTCGCTCAGCTCCATGGTAGGCCTCCTCTCCGGTCGGGCCCCCGGCGGTCATTTCCACAACGGATGCTGTCTGCATGCGACCAATGCTGGATCTCAATGTAGCATTGCGTTTGCAGTGTCCTACTCTGCTTATGGTCCAATTCTCATGCTAGCATGGCTCTATTTGTTGTTGTGTGTGTTGTATATAGCTTACGGTGACCCCTCGGCTCATGTCCATTCACGTGCAGATCCCTAAGACTGGCAACGGTGGCAGAAGGCTGGCAGCCGGCGGCGACGGGCGCCCAGAAGACTTCCGTATTTTGAAGACTTGCACTGAGTCATAGCACGTAGGCGTGCAGCCTATCAGGATGTAGATCTCGTCAACGTGGCCGTTCTGGTTCAAACGGCTCGTCGTTCTCACGTGTCTGCAGGGAATTGTGACCAAAACTATGTTTTTGCCACTGTTTTGTCCTGCTAGAAAAATAGCGCCGTTGTACGCCGTGTGTGTGTGTGCATCCACTAGGTCCGTGGCACTATTTAGGTTGGCCAGACCTCAATTGTCACCTCTCTCTCCATATTTCAACTTTTGCAGCTTCTGACACTTGTGTTTTTGTCCCTAGCCAACCCCTTGCTGCTCTCACCACCACCTGTGTGTGCTAGTGAGTTAGCTAGCTGGCTTGTGTTGCCACGGTAGCGACAGCAGTGCTAGGAGCTGTCTGACATGGTATCAAAGCAGCGAGCCAGTGCTCGCATAGCTGCGCAGCAGAGACGCAGTAGCCAAAGAAGTCGTGAGCAACCGCAGCCGTTGCCTTGAGGAGCAGCAGCAGCAGTGCCCACTGTCTCGGCGGGAGGTCCTTGGAGGGCCCACCACCACTTCGACCGCTTTTTATAAATCCGCGGTCAATCCGCGGTCGTTCTGCGGTCAGTTCGCGGTCGTTCCGCGGTCGTTCCGCGGTGCTCCGCGGTGACAAAGCCTCCGCGGTGGGCGCGGCAACCGCGCAACCGCGTCGGAACACGTGTCGAGTGCCGCGGAGGCACTTGGCGTTCCGCATCCATCACCTCGCGGTGACGTTGCCAGTCCAGATCTACGGTGTTCCCCGGATCCGCGCAGCTCCGTCGTAGAAACTCCGCGGCCGTTCCGGAAAACATCGGCGCTGCTCGCCGCAGCTCCGCGGCCATAGGTCCGCGGCACACCCGCCGATTCCAGAACGCGATCGCTCCACGGCGGGTGCGGAACGTGTCAACCGCGGAACCCCAGCAGCCCGCCGTATTCTACACTGGCGCGACCGCGGTGACCGCAGTCATCGACAGTGAACCGCGGTAAAACCGCGGTGCTCCGCGGTCATCCGCGGTAATCCATGGTAATCCGCCGTAATCCGCGGTGAGCTTCCGCGGTGAGGTTCACCGCGGAAGGGATCCGCGGAGCCGTTCCGCGGAGGAGTTCCGTGGGGGGGGAGTTTCCACGGAGGGGAGATTCTGCGGAGACGCATCGCGGAGGAGTTCTGCGGAGGGGAAAACAGGGGGGGAAACCGGTCGCCATGCCAAAGCTAACCTCCTCCAGTATGGCCGCCGATGCAGCTGCCGAGGGCAGCGCCATCAGCGGTCAACGTCGACCACCGCCATCATCACCACAGCGGCAGCAGCAGTAGCAGCAGCAGCTACCACTACACCAGCAGTAGCCACTGCAACACAGTAGCAGCAGCAGCAGCGACAGCAGCAGCAGCAACGGCAACAGCCACCGCCACAACACCAGCAACCGCCGCTACAGCAGCAACAGCAGTGGCCGCCGAGCCCGTCGACATTGGCGCGCCAAGAACGCGCGTTGGCGGACCTACAGGCGGAGAGCCGCGATACCTTGACGAGGCAGGTTGCCGAATTCCAGGATATGGTCAGGAGCTTACTGCCCCAGCAGCAACAGCAGCATCCGTCGACTGACCCGAGCGAGGACCACCTTGCCCACGGCGGTAATGTTGATGAAGTCGCGGAGAACCTCTCCGACTTCGGCGATGAGGGCAAGGAAGAGGTACTCCGAGCACACCTCATCCGCCTGGAGGCACGTCGCAGAGCGCGTGAGGCCAATGCAGCCCTCCAGGGCACTAGCTCCAGCGCCAATGCTGACTCGAGCTCATCTCGCCGCCCGTTGAGCTTTGAGGAGCTGGCTCTGCGGGCCCGCCTGGGTAAGGGGATTGCCTCCTTGATGCCTGGCCCCGTAGTGGCTTCGGCGGTTGCCCTGCCGACGGTCAAGCCACCCAAGTGGTTTGAGTCAGACCCGCTCGTCTTTCGGACTGGGAACGACTTCAAGTCCTGGGAGCCACGCTTTTGCATGTGGGCCATGAGCGAGGGAGTCATCCCCTACTACCTCGCACCATATCAGGCGTCTGACCCCGCTCAGACACACATGGCAGTCCGAGCAGCTTCTGGCCTGATGAAGGCCGCGCCGGACTTCACCAAAGACTTTAGTCGGTTCCTTGGCGATTCGCTGACTGGCTCAGGAGCCGACCCTTGCACGGCGTGGGCACTGGCCGTCACTCTGTTTGAGGATGCCACCTTGGCTTTGACGTCCCAGCGCCTCGCCGACTTCAACTCCCTCTGCCAGACTGCTCAGGAGTCTGCAGCCAACTACTGGTGCCTGGCGATCCAGCTGTGCGAGGATCTTAGGGACGACGCCCCCGCGCAATACTCCGCCCTCCAGATTATCCTCTACGACATCCACCCCGACTACGCACGCGTCTTTAGCAACTTCGACCAGACGCTGCTTCGCGACATGGCGAGCGACGGGACCCTGCTCCGTTAGGCCACCCTCCACTTTCTGGATGTCGCAGGGATTGATGCCGCGAACCGCGCTCGTCGCAACAACGCTTTAGCTGTAGTTGCCGCCGCGTCTCCCTCCCTGTTGTCTACAGCAACGGCGGCTCCAACTTAGGGGAAGAAGGGCCGCAAAGCATCAGGTGGTGGTTCCAGCGGCGGGACCAGCAGCGGCACCAGCACTGGCAGTGTGAGCCGCAGCAGCAGCGGCGGGAGCAGTAGCAGCGGCGGGAGCAACAGCAGCGGTGGCGGCAGGAGTAGTAGCTGCGGCTCTGGCAGCACGACGGGATGCCGACTCGTGTGCTTCAACTGCGGTGGTGACCATCGTTATCCCGACTGCACCCGCCTGACAGGACGCCCACTGGATTGGACCAAGGTCACCCGTGGACTGCAGCAGGCGCACGAGGCGCGCATGCGCCAGACGTCCGGTGCTACCGCCCGCTCGGCCGCCACTACTGCAGCCGTCCCAGAGGAGTCTGCCGCCACAGCAGGCTCCTCCGCGGATCCTCGCAACCAAGCGCTCGCCGAACGCGACAGGACGATCGCTGACCTGCACCAGCTTCTCGCCCTACGCTCATCTCAGGGAGGTGCGAGTTAGTTGACTGAGTCGAGGGGTCCTACTGCCTGTGGACTGTCTATGTCGTTGCGTGATGATGCCTGTGGTGGTCCCCATGCCCAGCCGTGTGCGCGTGACGGACCAGATGACGTATCTTGGTTGCATGCATCTCATGTACGTTCCGTTGCTCTTCTTGCCGCGTCGCCTGCCGAGCGACCTGCTGCCGCGCCTTGTTCCGTCGCCGAGTGCCATGTTGCCCCTTGTACACGGGTCACAGATGCCACATGGGGTGTGGACTCTGGTGCCACCCATCACATGATGTGTCTTCGTGACGCCTTTGTCATCTTGCATTCCGTTGGCGCTGTTTGCTCTGTTCGCACTGCAGCTGGCCATGAGGTCCTTGTCCAGGGTGTTGGGGTTGTGCAGTTCACCGGGCAAACTGGTCCTGTATACATCTCCGACGCCCTCTTTGTTCCTGATCTGGAACTCAGCCTGCTGTCTGTTCGTGCTTGCACCAAGATGGGCCTCGGTGTCACGCACACGGATGTAGATGCTCGCATCTTTGTGCGCAACACCGAGGAGACCGTCCTCAGTGGGACGGTTGTCGATGACCTGTATCACATTGATGGGTCTTCTGCGAGTGCACCCCCCTTGCCTCCCTCTTCCGCTGCCCGTGTTTTCGTCGCTGGTGCTCTGTCCCCCGAGCACCTCTGCCTCCTGCATCGCCGCCTTTGTCATGTGCACCTGGGGGCTGTCGATAGGCTGATCCATACTCAGCCTGCTCTCGGTCTTGATGCGGTGTCCTTCGAGGCGCCGCCCACGATCGACTGTCTGGCCTGTGCTGAGGGAAAAATGCACAGGTCTATTTATCCTGCGTCTGTCTCCAGGGCTCGTCGGCCCCTCGAGCTTGTCCACTCCGACCTAATGGGTCCGCTCCCTGTCGAGTTTCAGGAGGACCGCGGTCGTTACGTCCTGACGTTGATTGATGACTTCACGCGCATGCGCTGGGTCTACAGCTTGCGTCAGAAGAGCGATGCAGCCATTGCAGTCCGCACTTGGCTGGTCATGGCCGAACGCCAGTCTCCCCACCGCCTTCAGACGTTCCGCTCGGACCGTGGCGGCAAGTACCTCGGTGACATGGCACGCTCCTTCACCGAGCTCGGTGTCTTCCACAACCTCTCTGCTCCCGCCACCCCCCAGCAGAACGGTGTCTCTGAGCGCTGGAACCGCACCATGGAGGATGCGGTCCGCGCCATGCGCGC
>SZWC01009304.1:46677-58083 GCA_023375785.1 Penium margaritaceum | reverse complement strand
GGACTCCTCCAGCAGCTTCCCATTCCTGGGACTCCATGGGAGTGCGTCAGCATGGACTTCATTACTGGTCTTCCGGACACGGCCCGTGGCCATGATGCAATACTAGTGGTTGTGGATCTTTTGACGAAGATGACACACTTCATTCCTACAACCACTGACGTGAACGCAGAGGAGACCGCTCGTCTCTTCTTTGAGGGTGTCGTAAAGTACCACGGCTTGCCGTTGCGCATTATCTCCGATCGAGATCGAAAATTTGCTAGTAAATTCTGGCAAAAGATGCACGAGTACTTCGGCAACGAGTCGCAAATGTCGACAGCGTTTCACCCTCAAACGGATGGACAAACAGAGCGCATGAATCGCATTCTGGAGCAGATGCTCCGCATGTACGTGGACCCTGCCATGCATGATTGGGATGAATTCCTAGCACCGGCAGAGTTTGCGGTGAACAACTCGGTGAACGAGTCCACACAGTTCACACTGTTCGTGTTGAACAGTGATCGGCATCCAGTGGTACCCTCTTCATTGGTGAAGAGTGGGAGTACAGGAGGGCAGGTCCCTTCTACTCAAGCCTTTGCCGAGCGCATCGACTCCTTGTTACAGGAGGCGAAGGGTCACCTTCAAGCAGCTCGGCAGCGACAAAGGGCATATGCCGACAAAGGTCGCCGGAAGGTGTCGTTTGACATCGGTGACAAAGTGCTGCTTAGCACTAAAAACCTTCGGTTGANCCTTGAGGGTGCTGAAGGGGATGTGACGGTCGTGACCGACCATAATCCATTGGTGTTTTTCCAAACGCAACCGAACCTGTCAAGACGACAGGCGCGTTGGAGCGAATACCTGAGTCGATTCTCGTTCACATGGGAATATCGGCTAGGACGAATCAATGTGGCCGATCCACTAAGCCGATAGCCTGTGGAAATTAAAGCAACCACCGAGGTCAGTGGGTGTTTTATGGCCATTGCAACAGCAACCGTACAACCACCAGATCCCCCTGCACCTCTGCGTCAACCACCACAAGAGATTGTCCATTACAACGGTTTTGTAAACANTTGCGGTGAACAACTCGGTGAACGAGTCCACACAGTTCACACTGTTCGTGTTGAACAGTGATCGGCATCCAGTGGTACCCTCTTCATTGGTGAAGAGTGGGAGTACAGGAGGGCAGGTCCCTTCTACTCAAGCCTTTGCCGAGCGCATCGACTCCTTGTTACAGGAGGCGAAGGGTCACCTTCAAGCAGCTCGGCAGCGACAAAGGGCATATGCCGACAAAGGTCGCCGGAAGGTGTCGTTTGACATCGGTGACAAAGTGCTGCTTAGCACTAAAAACCTTCGGTTGAAGTCGCCAGGGGCAAGAAAACCTCTACCGAAGTGGATTGGGCCGTTTCCCATTGTGGCACGTATCGGGCCAATGGCATACCAATTGCTACTTCCGCCCAGTATGAAGATACATGACGTGTTTCATGTGAGCCTGCTGGCTCCATACACGGCAGAAGGAACCGTTCAGCCACCGCCAGCAGTCTTGGCTGACGACGGCCAATACAAGGTCCTTCGCCTACTCCAGCACCGAGAGCGTACTCTTCGGTCGCACGTTGTCAGGGAGTACCTCTTTCATTAGGCCGGTTGTGGACCTGAACATAATTCATGGGAGCCCGAATCTCGGTTGCCCACAGGGGTGGTCAACGAGTACTGGAGCGAGCTTGCAGCTCGCACAGATCGACGCGTGGCAGGAGGTACCACCTGAACGCGGGAAAAGTGAACAACATTCCCACAGGGCAGCATTCATGGGCAGGGACCATAGGAGGTTGGGGACGCCCAACATGGTTGTCGTGCGGACGCTCCAGCCTAAAGGGGGGAGGTCGCTAGCCGTGCTGACCTACAAGCTGCAGCTTAGGTCTACGTACCATGCACGTGTTCATGTTTAGCTGGTGATTGAAATTATTTGTTTTCTTTCACAATGTTGATGACACACTGACTGACAATCCTACTTGTTGTTCATGAACCGGGACGGTTCATAATAAGTGGCGAGGAATGTAGCGGGAGGGCCGGTTCGGCCCTCCCTCCTCGCTGATGCGAGGGGTGGTTGCGCACCACCCCTCGCGTCAGCGAGGGCTGGCCGACGGCCAGCAGTTCGCTGGCCGTCGGCCAGCTCGCTGCCGGCCNAGCCGCCGATCGCGGCCTCAGCCGGATCGGCGGCTGGGAGGCCACGAGGGCCTCGAGGGCGAGGCCTCGTGGCCTCGTGTCCTCGTTCCCCCTCGCCCTCCTTGCAAACGAGCAAGAGAGGACGAGGGATAGGGGGAGCGATGGGGAGGTCGAAATAGCTGGCGCGAAATCGCCGGCGTGCCTCGCACACGACGATTTCGCGCCAGAACGACAAAACATGAATCGAAGTTCGTTTACGATGAACTTCAACATAAAACGAACGAAATAACTCGTGTGAACACACGAGTTCGAGGTAAAAACCCTCGGTTTGGGTCCCAAAACCAGGGGTTAGGTAAAAACGGAAATGGGCCTCCGGAGACTCGAAATATTCGAGTCTCCCTGCTCTGGGTCGTTGATGACGATTGCCCCTCAGTCTTGTGAAGGGAGTAAACCCCTGACGCAGACTGAGAACGCCATTCTGCGAATTCCGACGACGACTTCAGAGTAGGAGCTGGAGACACGGCCCGTTATAGTTATTCTACTACTTTTTTTCTAACTAATTATGACCACACGACTGCGTTCACAGCATTGGTATTCTGGCATGGTCGAGTTTTCTGGAAGAACGAACGACGCTTGGGTTTTGGGTTGTCGGCCATCTGGTAGGGCATAATAAGAAAATCCTGCTGATCAGAAAATTGGTCTTTTTTCCTGATTCGCTGGTTGGTTGAGTAACGAGCTGTGTCGAGCAAGGGGGGGGGGGAGCTAGAACTTGGAGGGGTCTCCGTCTCCCATTGTTGTTCATTCTTGATCCTTATTCAATTCTTTCCAATTCTTAGCTGCTTTTTAGCGCTAGCATTCGCGCGCGCATCTGTGAGTAACAAACACGGAGCACTCAGTCTCCGATTCTAGAGCAACAAACTGAGGGGGCAGCTAGCTAAGCAACGAGCGTGGATGCCTGCAGGCTGCATCAACAACGGTATTGCCCCAATCTGCTGCCTAGGAATTGTAGCTATAACAGTTTCGACCACTCTTGCGAACTTTACAAACTGAAGTATCACGGTCCTTCGTTCAACTGCTCGACACATCTCAAAGAATCTCGATTTATAAAGATCCATCGCGCATCTTCACCGTTGATTCTCGAAGACCCCCAACTTCTTGGCGGACCTTCTAAAATCCGACCCCTCACGAGAGGACTCCACACGCATGGCTATGCTTTATTCGTAAATTGTTACTTGTACATATATGTTCGATCATTTTGACACTTGTCATTGAAGTAATTTTACCGCTAATCATAAACTGTTCTAGTGTCGCAATTTCTAAAGAGTGTTCTGCCTCAAAACTTCTAACTGATCACCATCTACACTCCGTTTGGTGTAACATCTTGGACCCCCCACGCGAAATCCTTGTAAACGCCTTACAATATATCATAAACACTTCTATAAAATGATTTGTGACTATTGGGGAACAAATGTGATTTCATTCGTCAATGCCGCATCCATGCAACATAAAAATGCGATTTTTTAACAAGAAAAGGGGACTGTTGTTTATTTCATATGCATGAAAGTCCCCGTTCTTATCAAAGGGGCGAATCAAAAGTATCGTTACAATGCTGGGGCTAATGAGGCTTATTCTCCGAAATGTGGGGTAGATGGTCATTCTGCCCTTTTGCCTGAGTGGCGTCGCTTGTTGGATTGAGTGATGTCCGGTTCAATCTTGTTTTGGAGAAGAGCTGGATTTCCAGTCCGGCCATCCTATACCTGGTGGACATCGAAACGATTCTGAACGGTTTTCTATGTAACCCCCCAAAGAACAGCCATTACCGAATCCTAAATCGGTAGTCGGACACTCCTGCGAAATCCTGATTAGACGCGACAGGCATGGAGTTTTTTGGAACCAACGGCGAGCAAGGGTCAGCGCGAAACGATGGCGAGCCGCCGCTTCGGCGAGCAAATAGTGCGACTAGCGGCAATACTCTGCTGTGTGCAATGCTTCTCGGTCCACTGATATCCAGGCCGGTCATTCTTCTCTTTTGGGCATATTTTCCAATATCCTAAGAAAACTGGCCGCGGCTCGGAGTCGTCATACATATTAGCCATAAAGTGGCGCTCGCAATCAGATTTGGACATAACTGACTGCGGTAAGCAACATCCCTTACTATTCTCGCCATAATCAAGCGCGTGTCGGCTTCTCCTTTCAAATGTGGCCATAAAGTTGGCCGGCGGAAGAAGGATAGCGTGAGGGAAAGATATGAACAAAAAAGCCCCGTAACCCCTCGGGTGAACTCCGAAAGCCATTCTCTATATTATGTTCAGTAATGCACATGAAAAAAGGAATATTAACCTTCTAGCACTCTCCAAGAAGCGAAGCAGTAGAACGACATTGATAAGGAAAATGAGACTATAATGAGAATCTTAAGGTAATTAAAAGCATATTAATCACCAGAATAGGTGATCGAAATCAAAATACATTTACTTGCCATTCAATCGGTTATAGTTTGAAGAAACCTAATGTCCAAAACAAACATAACTAATGAAAAATATACATTTAACATAAAACACGGTTTTTCAAAATAATCATGTAAACATTCTCATATAAAATACCTAAGTATCACATAAAAAAGATGAAATTCTACGTCTAACCAACAGAATGTAACTGACATTTAGGAACCAATGTAGATCTATTTATATATTAAAATAAATTGAACTTATTAAAATAATACAATCATAAATTCATAGAAAAAATCATTCAACTTATATGAAAAGGCCCAAATATTACTTTGTGTTCAAATAAAAACATTTTTGCATTATTTTATATCTATGGCTCATTGGAGGCTTTTCATTATAAATAATCAATGAAATTTACAATCTTGATGAAATTTGATCCTAAGAAAAGTTTATTCCATTGATAAATTTTAATGGAATTAAACAATTTTGCTATCTTGTATTAATTTATTCAGCTTATGATCGGTTTTTATTTATTGATGGAATATTTTGTTTGGAAACATTATATAATAACTTGAGTTAATGGAAAAATGGGATAATTGCGCTTAATTAACAACAATTGCCAAATAAAATGTGAAATTTACTTTCTAAAATCCTTACATGAGTATTGAATCTTGGAAAATGTTACATGATCATGATTTCAAGAATTTATTATTCTATTACGTGTACTTATAGTGGAAATTATCATGCCAATGTTAATTCATAACAAATTTTGATTAATTTGGTTTCAATTCAATCAAGATTTAAGAATGAAATTATGTTTTTAATGAAAGAATATGTGATTCAAAGGGTATTTATTTGGGTGTTTTTCTAGATGAAAGCAAAAAAGGCATGGAAAATATACATTAAAATTATGCAAATTTATGAAATAATATAGAAGTAATATTTTCTTATGCATTGAAAACCTTTATGAATTTGTTTCTGAAGAAAGTTGGTTTACCAAATTTTTCAACCCTACAAGGGCCGCGTAAATAGTTCTTGCTTCCAATCACCTATTCTAGTAGTTAAGATGCTTGTAAGTCTCCTAAAATTCCCCCTGTAGTTTCGTTTTCCTTGTCATTGTGGTTCTACTACTTGACTTCTTGGAGCGTGCTAGAAGGTTTATATTCCTCTCTTCATGTCCATTTTTGTACTCATCAATATTGAGTATGGCTTTCGGAGTTCACCAGAGGGGTTACGGAGCTTCGTTTGTCAATATTGTTCCCTCGCGCAATCCTTTTTCCGCCGGACAACTTTATAGCCACATTTGAAAGTTGAAGCCAGCGCGCGCTTGATTATGGCTAAAATTGTAAGGGAGGTTGCGGAGCGCAGTCAATTATGGTCAAATCTGATATCGAGCGCCAATTTATGGCCAATATGGATGACGACTCCGAGCCGCGGCCAATTTTCCAAGAATACTAAAAAACATAGTCAAAAGGAAAAAATGACCATCCAAGCCACTGTGGTGCTCTTCATGGTCGGCGTTACGAGACGATCAGATTTCAGACAATGCAGAATTCCCGTTCGATTCCATTTAGAGCGAATCGCACGTTCAATGGTGGCTTGCAAAATCATCCCTCATGAGGCCCAAATTTTTCATGATCAGCACCTTTGCGAGGTACCTCGCTTTTCTCACTTACGTCTACCCTATACCCTACCTTTCGCAAATTCTCAGAATTATCGACAAAATTGCGATTGTCTCCAAATTTGTCACATCATCTGTCCAAATTGCGAGGCAACTGTTCCATACAACCCGTGGCTTACGCTCCATATATTTTTATATGTGGAAAACATTATCTATCTTTTGCCACGCAAATGGATGTGTTTGTTGAAATAGGGAAAAAAAATCCAAGCTAGGTTGTTTGCGCCTCACCTACACGACCATTCAAACCATTGTCCTTGGACTTTCATGTCATGTTGATGCCTTGTATCATGGCGCATACATGTAAGGCCCCGCTACTAGTGCAATTGTTTCAATTTTGTATTGATCTAACGACCATATCAACTTTGGTGCAACATTGATGTTTTTACAAAAGGCTCATTGATGTTTCATGTGGAATCACATCCTATCCATAAGCACTAACCAACAATATCGAGAAAAACCCCAACCGTGAGGAACATCCAATCGACAGACCGTGCAAACTTTGAGGGTGCTCTGACTCGCTCATAGTCCTCTCTACGAGAGGCCTCTCCAGTTAACCAAGAAGTGCAAAGGCATCATCTAGCAATGACTTCCAACGAAATTTATCCCTCATCAAGACGACTGTCAAACTAGGCACCTCAGACAAATATATCCATTGAAATGATGTTTGTGAAATGAATTTCAGCATCTGTTCAAATGAACAGTTTCTCACCTTCCATGTTGTGGGTCCATGTGCAAGGGGGGGGGTGGGGGGGACGATAACAGAGGGGGGGTGGAGGTGAACATTCCAACGATCAACGTTTTTTAATCCATTCACAAAGTTTGTAAATTCAATACGAATGGATTTTTCATAACCATATTTGTAAGAAAATACATGACGATTGCCACATAAAATGAATTAAATACCATATGTCCTTTGTATGAAAACTATTGTTCAATATGAGTGAGTATGTCCCATATGCCCTGTCTATACTTGTCATACCCCATGGATCATTCGTACCATGTAATAAGTCATTCGATAGACAAGATGGATGCTGAATTTGAAGCAACACGCCGGTTACACGATGTAAAATGTTTCAAATTTGGGGAGAATTATGGCCAACTTGTTTGAGACCGATCGTGGCGAATGACACTAGTTCTCAAGAAAGGCGGGGCATCTAAAGAATTTCCTACTTGAGAACCTTATGAGCTCTCAAATATGTGATGATGCCAAATGAGCACGATCTCCTACTTGTTTTATGAATTCATTTGAATTCAGAATGCCATTCCATTTCAAGCTTTTTTGAGTTTTACATGGAATGGCATTTTTGTAGCAATTAATCGATAGTTTGCAACCAGGAGATTCATTGAAGAATTTTGAATTCACGCACTTTTTCAGCTCTAAGAAAAATTCAAACCTTTACCACCTTTCAAATTAGATGCTAAATGATGTCAATGTGCACAAGAATAAAACCATGGACCTTGAAAGCACAATTGTGGCAAAAACGTAAAGAGAGTACTAAAAAATGTGGCATTGTAAGGTCACACGAGAGAGAAGTAACTTAATGAAGTTCCCCTCCTAAACATCACCCATTGATAGTACCTTAAAGTACTTAATGGGATGTGTTTTGCACAACATGAGAATGAATATTTGGCTTATCTTTTTCAGTGTGCAAGTAACCTCTTAGAATAAAGAAATGATAATACTTGTTTTGCAACAAAGAGGATAACCTATATTTATCGAAAATAATTCAAGAGAAAATGGTTTTGGATTATGGATGAGCCCCATCCTTCACTTTCCCTCAGAAAAAAGTCAGTTGCTCCCTTGTTCATGGGGGGATTGAGTTGACATGAATTTGATCTCATGCCGTTTGGTAAAGGCTCTGATCTTTGTAACCCAAAGAAGAATGACCTCATGTAATGGAAAAGAGTTAAGTTTTCTATTTTTCCCCATTTTTCCTAGTTTATGCAATTCAGATGAAAAAAGGAAACATCACACCTTCATAGCCCCTCACGCCATTTGCGCTCACTTTTTTTGTATTGAGTGACATTGAACGTCAATGTACTGGTTGAAATCATGTGATGAGTGATTTTATTGATGCATGGAAATTGTTAAGCTAATATTTCTGTATCGACCAGCCAGAAGAAGTGTGGCCGCACGCGTCATGGGAATTTGGCCACGAGTACTTTGGCCGGTTGCATCATGGTTCTTGGTAATGTAGAGTGAAGGTGAGTCATAGGTCTTCAAATGTTGATGGTAATTGTGAATGGAACATACATTCAATGCATTAGCTTGATATTACATTACATTATCGAGAAAAATATTTGTTGTTGAAACTGACTTGTAACCGTTTTTTGACAAGAAAACATGAATTTGTTGTCAAATTAGGGGCAAAGTTTCCACAAAACGGACAATGGAATGAGATGATTTGTGTTAATGTGATGTAATATTTCATTTCTCATAGAGATAATGTAATAAAGTTTGGAAGAATTAAATTCAATAAGAATGTAGAGGGGAAAATGGCTTTGAAATGAGGAAACAAGAGGACAAAGCCATGGTAAACTATGATCAAAATTTTTGCAAGGGAAAAAGGAATGGTACGAAAGGATGTTAAAGGGTTGTTTTCCTTGAAATACAAACTTCACAAAAGTGATTTTAGGTGTGAATTATAGTTATTATTACTGGGGGATAGTTCACATGTAATCATGGACATTTTATCGATCTCTTGTTAATATTTGTGGATTATGTTGCAGCACACTTGATGAGGTGTTCTCTTTTCGTTTGATCTTCCATGAATTTATTTTCAGGTTTTGTAGTTTTTATGCCGGCTTACAAGGCGCCATTTTTGGGTGCTCACTTTGGTAGGGGCTTACAATTTTATGGTTCCTTTTCTTGGAAAGGTGGGATGCAATTTTTGGCACACTTATTCCACGGTGCTTGTTTTTGGAGTGCACTATTCTAAAAAAGTTGTCAATGAATGATAATTTGTCAATTTATGATTCCACCCAGCCTTAGCGGCGAGCTCTTATCGTCGTCGTCGTCCACCATGGCAAGAAAAACACAAAATGGTGCCCTCCTCAAAGTAGCATGAAAAAATGGGGCCTCCTTGAATGAAGCGTGCAAACATAGCGCCTTTTAAAGGAAGGTTGAAAATATTCCACCCCTCAAAAGAAAGGATGTAATAACCCCCTCCCCCCCAAGGATAGCACGCAAAAATGGCACATAGAAAAAAGGTTTGCCCCGCAAAAGAGAACTCCCACCCTTGGGGATGCCATGTTAATAGAAAAATTCTATATCTATTGGGGATGTAACTAATTTTTGGTTTGCGTTCCCTCTTGGTAAACAAATTGCCTTTGTTTGGAAAAAACTTCATTTATGAATTTGTTTTTGCCGTTTGTGTTGAAGGCTGAGCCCCCCCTCCTCCCCATTGACCACATTGTTTTCTTGCATGAAAGCCAATCGGCCCCTCCATTACAAATCACGAAAAGGTTGCTGATTTCCTTAAATGAGAGGAAGAAAAAAAAAACAAGGGTTAACCGAATTGAAAACAAGGGAGAAAGTGAAGGCGTGAGTTGATGTTTTTGGGTATTGTTTCTTTTGACGATAATTATCATTTTATTCTCCATTTTAACCGCAATGTCTTTAAATAGGACTAATTATTTTTATTTAAAGAGCGTATATCACAACAAAAATAGTCATCTTAGAAATCGCAAAATCTGGTTGATGTCATGGAATTTTCCTGGGGGGGTGCCATTATTTGTGTCCTTTTTGGCAGGGCTGCATTTTTTGGGGCGCCATTATTGCGTTCTATCATGAGAGGGGGCCATTATTGTGTGATTTCTTAGGATAGGCACCATATTTGCCTAGTTACTTTTCAGGACCACCATATTTGAATGCCAAGTTTGACAGGGCGCGATGTTGGCTTGCTTTTTGAAAAACGTTTGTTTTCGAGCACTTTTCTCCTACCGGGGAAGAGGCACAAACTTGGATCACGCACGCCGCATGCGCGCGCTGACGCGGGCTCTTCGGCGAACACACACGCATGCGTCGCCGCTGCTGCTTCAGTGCAGTCGACGTGCACCCGCTGGACTACCGGAGTCGAAAGCGCCGCGTTGACGAAGGGAGCTCCCCCGGCACCGGCCTTATGCTTCCTCCTGTCGTTCTGAGGACTGAAGCTTTGTCGACCTCACCCACCCTTCGATGATCCGTCCGTCATCGTTCGACCAGAGAGCACGGCCGCAGCATCCTGCGAACGCGACAGCGAAACAACGAAGGCTTCAGCACAGCTCATCAGAATCGCGCGCCGCAGCTCCATTGTCCCAGAGCTTAGCAGCAGCGGCTGCGGCTGCCGCTGCGGCCCGTGGCCGTGCCTAAGCCATGCCTCTCAACCCGCTTGTGCAGCCGCTCCTGCTGGCCGACGGCTCGCCGGTGCCTAAGCGCCCGGTTGCACACGCAAGCAATGCTGCTGCTGCCGCTGCTGCTGCCTCTGCCGCAGCAACAGCAGCAGCAGGAGCAGGAGGCCCTGCTGCGGTAGGAGGATCTGCAGCTGCAGCTGCGGCGGCGGCGGCGGCCGCGGCGGGAGCAGCAGCAGCAGCAGCAGCAGCAGCAGCAGAGCGTGCCTCAGACGGTGACGTTCTAGGCAGCGCAGTGGTCGGCTTCCGTCAGAAGAGCCGTCATCCTGTGACGTCAGGCGGGCACGGTTGCCACAATGCCGCCACCGCCGTCAACGGCGGGCATGATCAGAGGCAGAAGCAGCCGCCGGCGGTGCTGGCGTCTGCTTCTGCCTCAGGCGGCCCTTCAACGGCAGTGGCGAGCGATGCAGCGGACGCAGCTCGCGAGGCTGACAAGGCGGAGAGCAGGACGAGCGGGAAGGGGGAGCAGCAGGGAACGAAGGCCGAAAGCCGAAGGTCGTCTGGCCGCAAGCAGGTGGACAGGGCGTGCAATTGGGGCGGCGACGGTGACGGTGATTCTGCGGGCTTGAGTAGGCCCTTGCTGCTGCCGCTCACCACGCGAGAAGCTGCTGCTGCCGCCGCCGCTGCCGCCGGTGCGGGAGGTGCAGCGGGTGGGAGTGCAGAGGCGCGAGCTTCAAGGCTGCTGGAGCGCAAGCGGAGCCTCGTAAGGGAGGCGGCGTTGCAGTCGAGGTTGGTTTAGTTTTGGTTTGCATTGGT
>SZWC01009303.1:45137-58022 GCA_023375785.1 Penium margaritaceum | reverse complement strand
GGGAGAGATGGTTGGTCAACCAGAGACTATAGCAAGCAAGACCACCCAGAAAGTCATCAGGCAAGGGACCCATGACATCAGCATGCACGAGGTCAAGGGTATGAGACGTGGTGGGCTTTGACGTGAAGAAAGGGGAGCACTACTTGTTTCCACAGACACAATGAAGACAGGTGAAGGGGCACGGGGGTGCAAAGGTGGCAGATTCAAGGCCAGCCGCAGGTTAGAGACGTAGGAGTCGTACGTCGATGACATTGTACATGTGGTAGAGACGACGATGCAAGAGATCAGTGTGCTGAGGCAATAGCAAGGGAGAAACATGAATGAAAGCTGATGTAGTAGAAGACAAGAGAAGAGACTGAGGGACACAAAACAAGCGGTCACATCACAGATCGTGGAGAACCACGTGGCCAGAGGAGCGGACAAATACAGTGTCAATGGCACAGGTGGACCAGAAATCCATGTCCTGGTCATCAAGGGTGGTGATGGAGAGGAGGCTAACCTCGAGATCACGCACATACAGAACGTCAGGGAAGAAAAGGTCTCCCCCAGGGCCGAAAAAAGAAACCATACCAACCACTTGGACATGGAGTAATTGACCAGACCCGGTGCACACAAAGCAAAAGAAACAAACAGGACCGAGGGATAAAAAGGAAAAACAACACGATGTCATGTGGTGAGTAGCTCCTGAATCAATGATCCAGAAGCCATCAGCTGAGGGTTGTGAAAGACACACAGCAATAGTGCCCGTGGGGGATGCTGATGAAGGGAGGCCAAGACGATGGGGGTACGTGCTAAACTACCAATCTTCAATCCAAGGGAAATAATCAAGCAAGGCTCCCTGAATTTACCCCGATGACGCACCACAAAGGGACCTATCCGAATCGCAAAAAAGAGAACAAAACAGGACACTCACACCCTCACATCCATGAGAAAAAAAACTAAAAAAGCTCGGTGAGGCGACGCTCCATGACGGGCTCCTCGTCACAATGATCAGAGTGGCGATCAGAGGAGCGTGTGTCATTGAAGTTGCCATCTTAATGAGGCTAGACTGACGTGGGATACTGCATGGATTGAGGTCCATATTGGGGAGGATCAGACGCCGGTGGCACCCACCCCTAAGAGCTGGACCTGGGAGGCTACTACTGAAGGGGTGCCATGGTGGTGCTGAGGGTGGAGGCAGAGGAGGAGGACAACGAAGAAACCATGGAGGCGGCAATAGTGGCAACAGGAGAGGAGCCAACACCTGTGTGAACCCAGTGGGCACGCATGGAGGGCATGAGACTGACGTCATTGCAAGGGACTGAAGATTTGGGTCCTGAGTGGCCAGAGGTACCACAGTTCTAGCATGTCACCACTCCTGGGACAAAAGGTGCTTCAAATGCTTTGCCACCATGGCAACAGCCTTTACCCCTGCCGTGTTCTTTCCTACCTCGTCCACCAAACCCAGTGCCTTGTGTAGCATGAGCTACAGCAGCTTTGGAGTGAGAAGAAGTAGGGGAGGAGAAGATTAGGGATGTGGAGGTAAATGTGGAGGCCATGGTGACGGCCGCTAATGCGACACGATAAACACACTTTTTTGTAGGTTTCTCCATCAGTCTGTGAGGCCGGTAGCAGTGAACTAAAAAAGTGGCCTGATGCCTGGGAGTAAGTTTGCAGGCACTGGCCCAATAGCAAGCCTCGAGCAAGCCTTTAGATTGGGGAATGTATAGGTAGAGGTATGAAAGCTCAGGGTTGAGGTTGGCAATGGTAGACAGGTAAGCTAAGCGAGGACCGAGGGCCGCAGTCTCCAAATTAAGCAAGAGATACTAGCTGTCGAACCACTTATTATCAACAGACCCGTGACCTCGCATGTGCAATGTGTTGAACTGCACCGTGAGAGTGCTCTGAGGAGCATGAACAGTGACAGTCTTACGATGGTGAATGAGGGCATACGCATCGATTGGATGTGCGAGGGTGCCACGTGCAAGGTTGGCATTATGCACACCCATGTCATCAAGTAGGCACTCTGGCCGGCGTTGATGAGTGCTCAAACGGCATGTATGGCCTCAACAGGCTAAGGGACAAAGGGGGACTTGGTAGCAGAGTGGTGCTCCCAAAGAATCTTCCCTTGGGCCCATGCATTGAAGCGAGTTTCCCAAGATGAGAAGTTGAGTTTGGCAGTGAATTGGGAGGGAAGAATCTCAAAGTCTTTCTGCCTATGGGGTAGAATTAAGCCAGTAAGAGCAGTAGACAGAGATGGGTTGGAGGAGTCTGCTGCAGCTTTTTCTGGAGCAGAGGAGGGGACAGTAGAGAACACTCCTCCATGTGCAGGTATCACGGCTGCAAGAGCGGGTCCAAACAAAGACCTTCCATGAACATGTTGGCCACACTGTTGGCTAGATCCTTTTCGTCATCCAATCCCTTGTGGAGTTCCTCCTCTACTCGCCCAATTGCTACTTGTAGTGCCTCAACGGTTTCTTCGGGAGCCGGCATGATGCACCAAGTGGGGGCAACAAGGCAGTAGTGAGAAGTATGCAATAGTACAGAGTGAGAGACTAACCAAAAAGACGAGAACGATAGAAGGTGACGGTGCTTACCATGTTAGCGGCGTGGCTGCATGGAGAATAGCGGGGGCACCACAGCTGCAGCCGAGGATGCAAGAATGGTGACCATGAGACAGAGGATCCCAGAGACGTTAACTCTTACAACAACAGCTGAGGCAGATGCAATGAGAACTCCAAAGGCGGCGTGCTGCCTGAGTGAATGGACTGCACCTGTGGGAGTGAAAACGGCTTTTGTGGTGGAGACACAAATGGAGCTCACTGCATCAGAGGTCATGCCTGCTATAGTGGCCGTGGCTGATGCAACAGCCGAGGCTGCAACCATCTAGACAATAACTTTAGCAGTAGCTGCAGCTAAAAGGGTTAGGGAGGTAGCTGCCTTTGCCTATGCCTCTGTTTCCCTATCCACCGCCGTTGGGGCTTTGCTGGCACGGGCATTGGCAGAGAAGATACCGGTCACAGTTGTAGTTGCGTCAAGAATGGCGCTAGCAAGTCTGACTGGGTCTGAGTGCAGGGTAGGGTCCGGCACTCAGCCAGGTAGCTCTTGCATCACTGAGGTTTTGAAAGAATCTGCAGCACAGGGATTGGCAACATGGGAAGGATTAGGAGGAGGGTTGGTCTTGGTAGGGTGCATACCTTGGGGTAGCGAAGAAGCAAAGGACAGCTCATCGGTAGTGAAGACTTGCTAATCAATGAACTTCTCCTTTGCTTCTACCCAGCGTTCAATGTCAGAGCACCGGTGATCTACACCCTGCATATGCATCTAACTCGGTGTACATGGGTCGTTTTGCTGCTCCAAAGGTGGATCCAAGGTGGCGATGCACTGACTATGGTGGCAGCCTTGGACAGTTGATACAGATAGCCGTCTAAAAGAGAGAGAGAGTGGCCACTACGAGCGGACTCCAGCACTCAAGTGACCATCGCTCAGTGCGAGAAAGGCAAGAGCAGCAATAGTAGTTGGTGTACCCAAAGATACAGGTCTTGTGCTCAGAGAGATTGCGGGAGTAGCCGAGAGCAGATGGCACACGGTGTAGCTGGCGGCAAAGAGTACTGCAGTTGTGAGCGGACGCCGGTACTCTGAGTAGTCATGTTGGCTACGGGAGTGGTAGGGGCGGCTACGGGAGTGGTAGGGGCAGCTGCGGCAGTTGAAGCACCTAAGATGTGGGCTCAACATTCAGAGCGGTTGCTGTAAGCAGATGGCAGACAGTGCCGTTGCCGTTCAATGGTTCGACAACTGTGGGTAGGTCCTAGAGCTCATATGAGCGGGGCTGGCTGCAAGGGAGAGGTAGGAGCAGTGGTGTTGTCGGTAGATGCGAGCTTATTCTGGTGTTCAGACAAGCACAGTGGGGTACGGAAGAGGTGGAAGCGGCTGTGGTGAATGGAGCACCCTAGAATATGTGGTCATCCTTAGTTGTACCCAAGAATGTGCGGAGAGAGATTCCACCATTGCTACACGTATCGGGGCCAATGGCGAGTAAAACCATGGTCCACCAAATGGGCCTAGGGAATGTGGAGGGTGAGGGAAGAACCTCACTTGCTCTGATACCAGTATTTTCCCTTCAACTCTTTGGCCAAAATAGTGTGGAGAGGTAGCGAGAGAATGGGACGCACACACGCCATGGGCGTGGAAGTTTGCCTTAGAAAATCAAACGAGACAAGGAACGGGGTGGGGGAGCAAGAGTGCTAGAACTGGTGAGCACACACCCGCATCAAGCAACAACCCAAGCGAGCATGCACTGCCACCCCGGGTTGAGCATGACCTCTCGGTATTAACCGAGGGCGGCTACTCACCGACGTTTGGCCAGCGACCAACACGGTGGCCCCCTGAGGATCAGCACCCAGGAAGTATTGAAGCTCCCTGCAAGAAACCCACAAGCAAACAATTATGAGGCAGACAACGGCAGTCTGAGTGTATGAGGTCTAGCCTTTTCCACATCCTAGCACAAAATTCATGAGGAGAAGGTAAACAGGTTGTTCCAAAGAGCATCTTTGGGGGGCCTTGTGGCTGCTTGCTAACACTTGTGCCGGCACCCACGACGGTCTTGATTGCAGACTCCCTAGGCACAGCCATGGTCATTTAATCTTCTGTACATACGTGAGTGAGCATGTGTGGTGAGACAACAGGGCATAACAGAGGCCAGAAATTGGACACAGCTTCAACACTAGCTGCCAGAGCCCCCATATGAGCCCTGTTAGGGCCCCTTTGTAACTAATGGTGTTAAACTGAAATAAAAACCGGTCTCGATATCAATTTCCTTCATTTTTTCTTGTCTTGTTGTCTCGTACTTCACTAGAAAGAAAAACAATTCTCAGTCTGTCTCGGGCGAGCCGAGGCGAGACTGAGACAGGTCATCTGTAGTGTAAGATGAGGATGAGATTCTTGTACCAAAGTAGGTTCTCATCTTTTTATGCGACCTCTGCCACGTATGCCAAGGCTATTAAAATCAATTGCACTCTCTATCCATTAGCACAAAATTTGGGCATATCCATTGTTTTAAAACGGCTGTGAAAGGTCAACAAGAACATCCTAATGTGGATTGAACTGGATTTTTTTTCTTAAACAAAATGATGAAGTTGGTACTATTTCACTACGTTCAGTTCGTAAACAATATTTTCACATCACCAACAATAGTCAATGACTCTTTTTATGAATTTTTGGGTCCATATAAGCTGGTTGCATGTGCCGAACATCGCCGGCTAATCCTGGAGACTTTTTGTGTCCAATGGTCCAGACATGCAGTTGTCAAGTGATGTGGCAAAGTAGTGATGTGTTTTCCTTAGATTGTAGAATCTGATGTTCAAACTGGAGAGTTTCTTAAAGAACAACGTTGACTTTAATTGTATTACAAAATGATGCTCTTAGTCGCCGCAAAGTGGGTACCTTCTTTAGCTCGCTTTGATGTTTTGATCACCCCTTGCGATGGTGGATGGTGGGAGATTTTCTTAAACGTGAAGGAGACCAAGATGAGACTGAGACCACAAAAATGCAAACCAGTTCAAGACCGAAATATTCTCTTCCATACCCAGAACAAGACATCTTGTACCAAAGTGGGGAAAACCGAGTTTGAAACCGAGAGATCTCGTCAGGATCTTGATATAACAGCCTTGTTTTTAACTGCTATATTTTCACATGTTCTTTAATCTTTCGTAGTTTTCCTGTCTGTGTGTTCCTCACATCTAGAGCTCATGTCCGTTTTTTATGGACATACATGCCCTCAACAACTGCTAATTGTGTTTTAGAACGACGAGAAACAAAAACTTATTCAGGAGGCAAGGACATCAGTAAAGAGAGAAAAGTTGAAATGCCATGTGTTCTAAAACAGATGCTAGAAAAAATACCCCTAATTTGTACAATAACAACAAAATTTCCCACTTTCCCTCCAAACACGGTTTCAACGTGAGTTTTACTTCAAGTTGATGTCGCATGCATGGAGCCTAGGGGTGCTAATGTCATCATTTTCAAAGAAAGGTAATAAGCACCTCTTTTGAGGAGTTTGTGATTGTTCAAGAAGGGGTTTACATGGGATTTTTGTGGGGAGTTCAATATTCACCATGCCTTGAAAAGGAAACTACAAGGTCCTAATGTTCCTATGTTTGTTTGCGTAACCTTTCACATTGTCGCCACTCACTCATTGGAATGTCGTGACGTTTCATAGCTACATCAACAACATCGTCCTCAGCTGAAGCACCTTCACACTAGAGTTGTACGCAAAATGTTTTCTTGGTGGTTTTGTCCTTACTTGCTCATGGCTTCTTTATGACGGATTTCTGTTTCTACACCTTGTACTTTTTCCGGTTTATCATACGGATAGAGAGCAGCTTGTACACTTGCCGGAATTGAGCTAGCTATTGTTTGAGAGCCTAGAGCTAAGTTGTTGCCACGCATACCTATGGGAGAAGTTATTGAGAGAATTGAGATATCTCCTTGGCGAATTTCTATGTGAGAGAGCAAGTTGTAAAAGATAGAATGTGACAAACAATGTTGATAAAGGTGAATGTATGGCAAAGGTGTGCCTGGAAGATTAACAAGGTTTTTGCAACCAAAAAAGGTGTGAGAATAAAAAAGGTGTGAGATGTCCCACGAGCACGCATGGAAGCACGCAAGTCCATCCAACAGGTGGAAAATAATACAACCTTGTGGCAAGCTCCCAAGCAGCAGCTAGCTATATACGAGCAATGGTATGAGATGCTTGGCCGTTCAATCGACAAACCGAAAGAAGTACCAGGTACAGAAAAAGAAACCTTACGTAGCTGAGTGTAGGAATAGGCAAGGATAACACCAGCGAGGAAATGGTCCATGAGAGTGAGTTACTAAGGAAAATCCACTGAGCACATGAGGATGCGCCAGCTGAGGCCGATGCTTTCAAAGTAGTTGTCGAACGTCACTAGTGAGTGACAGATCATAGGGGAACGGTTCTATACCCATGTTATGTAGGACATAGTGTCAAACAAAAACAGTGGTGGTAGACCAGACTGAATAATTAAAGTGCTAAAACCATCAGCTAGAGTGTAAATTAACACTTTGAAAATCCGTTCTATTGTTGTGTATATGGACAAGATAGCTCTAAATACACTCATCAGGACTGAAGAAACCAAGTAGTGATTCTACTAAAGGTTCCACCGCAACTAGAGAAGAAATGCCAAAAGCGTAAGCTAGGAAGTACCCTCAACCTGTAGGAGCCACGATTCGATGGGACTGAAGAAAGACACCCTCCACAAACTTAACTGGGAGAGGAACCGCACCACCCCTTGCCGCATCTACTACATTATCATTGTTGTCTGACCTTGCATATCTTCTCACTGTTGCATTGGATGCCAGTGATGCTGTTCCTTCTTTACTTTCTTTGTTGACTTCTCCATAATAACCATCACTTTCTTTGATTTATCTCCTCCCTCAGCTCTCCCACCGCTACTCTCCCAGCAATGCTAGACTCGGTGAGCTGCAACTATTGGTGCCTATTCCTTTTTGTGTCTCTTTGATGGTATGTATTCTTGGAAAATCATTTTCCTTGGATTGAGCTGTCTTGCAGCCAAGAGGTTATACCCATCCCTAGATTTCATGCCCAATGGAAAAAGGAAACTCTGTGGAGAATTTCTCAAAAGAGTGGGCTGCTTCTTATTATGCCTATTGATGAGCAATATGTAACGCTTCAAGTAGAAGCATAGCATGCACACAATGATCACCAAGCGACGCTTGCTACACTGCGCACTGCTGAAAAATACTTGGAGTTCAAGCAACATGATCATGAAACCTTTGCTGATCACATTGCTGACCTTGTCATTTCTTGTATCCAACCCACTCATGTCAGCATCTCTGTCTTTGCCTTTGCTGTTGGCTCTGCCTCTCCATCTACCTCTACTAGCACATCAGCTGTACCAACACATTCCATAGTCACAGCAGTAGCAACTTGCACCTGAACAACAAAAGTACTCCTTTAACCGCAGCCTCACCCACATGCCTCTGATACATTCCTCCCCAGTTTACCTCCTCTCTTTCCTTTGCTTTGGGATAGGTTCAATTCCGCGATTGGACCTAGGATGAACACATTGTGGAATACTACCATGACGTCATACCTCGGGTCCCCACTTTACCTCCTCCTCCATGTAGTGCTGGTCTCTTCTGAGGCTTCTCGTGCCAGTCGTGTACTTGTACAGGCAACCCTGATCATCTCATTGATGAATTAGGACCTACAACATAGACCTGGTCCATCGCCTCCCTGTTCGTGCCTATTCTCTTATTCAATGCCGCAAGGCATTCATTGGGCACGAATCTCAGAGCGTTCTCATTGTGCATTTCAACCAGCTTGTTATGTAGACTCATGAGTCGACAGGTGTGCAGCCTTACATTTCTATGCAACCTTAGTAGAGAAGCATTTAAGGAACTTACTACAAAGCCATAGCAAAAAACGGTATGGAAAAAGGTGGACTCTAGACAAAGCTATGTCCAAAACTCCATGGCAGCCATTAAAAGGAGAAGTACAAGTGCTTTGGTTAGAAGGAACACTAGTACTAGGGGTGAGGTAGCTTGTTGACCTCACCCGTCATGCCGGCGAGTGAAGCTCGCCGGCGAGCATGCACGCTCGAGGGTGAATGCCCTCGACAGCCCAAAATTTGGAGCGAGCGAATGTGTTGCACCCCACATGAGTGCGCCATATGTCACCTCCGAGGTGACATTGTCTATGCCTATCCAACCACGAGTTTGCAGGTTCATCATAGGTCTCACAAGCATCAGCAAGCTATGAACATTTCAAGTTAGTAAGAAAAACATAGGATCGCTATAGAATCCTAAGCATACGTTAAGCATTTTTGGCCCTAGCACTGAAGAAGTTGGGCCATGCGGTCAGGATGGAGGCAACCGCCCGTGAGGAGGATGGGAGTCGTGTGCCTTTACGGTCCGTTGCCTCCACTCGCTTTACCAGCATGCCCTGTGCACTCAGGGATACCACAAGAGAAGAAACATGTACAGTAGGAGATTAACACGTCCCCTTCGATGGGAGTGCAGCGGGCATGTAGCCTAGTTGTCACGGGTTGAGCAGAAGAGAGAAGGACGATAGAGCCTTGGTGAGGAAATCTGCCCGCTGTGCCTTCCCGCTGATGGCACACACCTCCACTGTCCCAGCCTCCACTACCTCTCAAACAAAGTGATTTTCAACACTGACATGCTTTGTCCATGGATGCAACACACCATCATTTGCTGCAATGCGGCGTGCGGTTGAGCTATCATTATACATGGGTATAGCAGCTGTGTGTACGCCAAGTTCTTCAAGCGGTCATGCAAGCCAAATCCCCTCACATAATGCCTCATCCAATGCCAGGTATTCTGCCTGAGCCACGCTTTGTGCCACACATGACTGTTTTGCACTCCGTCGTGACGCAACGGTTCCCCATACATGAAAGACATAGCTCCCCTAACTACAAGCTGCACGGTCATGAGCATAATCACTATCATAGTAACCATCCATAACTGGGCCGATGGTAGGGGTAAACACTAGACCAAGAGCGATTGTGTCCAACACATAACATAACAGCTTCAGCAATGCCTTGTGCTGTGTACCGCTTGGTTGCCAGCTAAAGTGGGTAAGCAAGTTGAATGCACACGCAATGTCAGGACATGTAATTCAGGCAAGGTACAAGAGACTACCACTGATCTGTCTGTAGAGTGTAGGTTTTGCGTAGGGGCCGTACTCTGTAGTGGTTGCATCCAACAGCTTTTCGTAGATGTCAGGGCTCATGGGAGTGCTTCGTCGTGGGATGTGTTGTACTAGGTGTTAAAATCTTGGAGTGAGATGAGAAATTAATCGACCTTGATGAGGTATCCATGTCCAAACTATGTGATCCCGTGTGATAGTCATTTGAAGGAAGTCATGTGCCACACCAAGACCTTTCATCCTGTAGTGGTCTGTTAGCATTGCTTTGGCTTGTGCAATGAGGGTGAGGGAGGGAGACAAGATCAGCAGATCAGCAACATAGACCAACAGTGCAACAAGCATGCCTTTGTCTCGGCGTAGGAATAGTGAGGTATCACACAGACTCTGTGTAACGCCACCACTCTCCAAGGTGCGTCGGATCTTTTTGTTCCAATACCAAGGCACTTGCTTTAAGCCGTAGAGGGCCTTAAGCAAGAGCCATACCCGGTCTGTGCCATCTTCAAAGCCCTCTTGCTGTTGCACATACAGTTCTTCTTCCAGTGGTCCATTTAGGAAGGCATTTTTGACATCCAGTTGATGGATTTCCCAATCCCCACGTGCAGCCATTGCAAGTAAAGCTGGACTGGTCCCATACTTTCCCATAGGAGCATTTGTGTCTTTGAATTCCTGTCTTGGGATTTGATGGAAGCCTTTTTCCACAAGCCTTGCTTTATACTTGAGGCCTTTGAGGTTTCTCTTCAGTTCAAACACTCGTTTTACACCAATATAATTGCAGCAAGGTGGCAAAGGCACCAGCTCGAACACCTCATGTTCAAGCAATGCATTCAGTTCTGCCACCATTTCTCATTCCCATTCAGCAGCATCTGGACGCCCGCTGGCTTCACTTACGGTTAGTGGTTCAGTTATAGTGTGATCAGTTGCTGTCGTGCCAACCGTGTGGTATAACTGCTCAGAATCAACTCTGGGCATATCACGCAGGGATCACCGCACCAGTCCGGGTGGTGGTGTTTCTTCACTATCCTCCTCCACTAGGGGGTCCCGCGGCGTGAGACCTGGCGGTGCCTGAGTGTCACTGGAACTTGAGCTGTGCAAGCCTATAGGTGACAGAGGATCTCTTGGCACAGGATCAACCATGTTCTTGTCCCTCTTTGGTTGAGTCTTTCGTCCTGGATCTTGTGACTGGAGAGGCATAAAGACAGACACACTCACCTACTTAGGGTAAACCTCTTGCAAGACGAGAGTAGGTGCATGACGTAGGGTACAAAATGCCTTGTAGGACATGTATCCTAAGAAGGAGGCATCTCGACTCCTGACGAAGCAATGATTTGTGGGGTTCCAAAATCGCCAAGTCTTGGAGGCATGTGAGACCCCAACAAACACACACCACCGACCACGTGGACTCAGTTTTTTCTCTCACTATGGTGGTGCAATCCAAACACATACCGTTGTACCCCACACCCTGGCCGGTCTCAGGTCAGCCTTCTCTTTGAACCAATGTTCCCAGGGCATGACAGACTTGGATAGTGGCCCCTCTGGCACACGATTCCATACCCAGGTGACATAACTTGCAGCTTCTTTCCAAAACCCAAATGATTCGTGACTCAGTGAGGAACGCGTGCAGGACATCACCAAGGGTTATGTGCCAACGTTCAGCCACTCCATTTTGTTGTGAGGTGTATGGGGCTATACACTGGTGTTCGAATCCTCTCGATCTCAGTTCTGTTGTCCATGTGCCAATAAACAACCCTCCTCTATCTGTTCTGAGCTTGAGCAATGAGAAACCGGTCTGTCCCTGAGCCAAAAGGATCCATTCAGCAAGGGCACGCTGGGCATCTGCTTTGGTTTTCATCTAAAAGGCCCAACGGAAGCGGCTGTGGTCATCACTTAGAGTCAGGCTAAACAATGACCCGTAATTAACTGATGGCACGAGAATCGGTCCTATCAAATTTGCATGTATAGGTCATAGAGGTTTAGTTGCTACACTGTCTGACCTAGGGAAGGTTTGTCTATGGGCCTTCCCTTCATGACACTCAAGACCCCTATATGTTTTGAGACTGTGAGGACAGTTGCTTGGAAGCAGGTCGTGTGCTAGGATGTATTTTAATAAGTTTGCAACTGCTTTATTCTTGATGTGCACAAGGCGATGATGGATGAGTTATGTGTGTTGCATCATTGCTTATGACAACGTGCAATTGGGGATGGTTCATTTGTGATTGGAAAAAAGGAAACAAGGTCAGTTTTTACAGAATGTCAGTGTGCAACGGCCCATTCGCCAGCAAGGTACCACACACATTAAAAAGCATGCAACGCTGCTTTTGTGTAAGTGCGGACACATGAACTTGCTGATCTAGTTGCCCCCCCCCGACAACAAGTTCATTCTCAGCCACGGCACATACAAGACGGGAACAAACCACAACACCCTGCGTGGTGCTTGGAGAACTACCATGCCCACACCTTAAACCAACAATACTTCTCCAGACCCAGTCTTTACACCCTCAACATCATGCGTGGCATGCAATGGAACAAACAGCTAACAGTGAGGTGACACATGATGCCATATACCAGTATCAAACAACCACTCATCCATCGGTAGTGCGTGCGTCATGGTAATATGTGTGTGACCCAACTTTTGACCTGGTGGCTGTGGGTTGGCAGTCGGCTCAGGTGATTGTAGCTCCATGGGTGCCCTCCACTCTGGGGCGGATGGAAGAGGAAAATGCTATTGTGGCTCGATTTTCTCGACATACATCCTCTCTGCCCACACCGGAACAAGAGTTGGTGCACTCACGTACGGGAACATGAAGACATGCCCCTGGTACTATGGTAGGAATGGAGCAGAGACCGCTGGGTACACAGGCGATTGCAGCTTGTGTGGATCAAAAGTTGCCACCTCGAAGGGTGTTGGCACTCGTGGTTCAACCACAACCTAAGTCGTCCATGGTAGCGGGTGCACGTGTTGAATGGGATGAGAAAATGACGTTGGTGGCTGGCCCGCCGCTTGAAATGTCTATTGCGTAGGGGGATTCATAACATGTCAGAGAGACATGCGGGCCCTCTAGTAGTGACCCAGTTGTCCACAATAGTTACAAGTGCAGTTTCCTGCTCCCGGACCGCGTTCTCGACCCCTGCCACTTTTCTCGCCTTTGCCTCCCGTGCCTCCCCTTCCTCCCCGGCCTCTACTACCCAAATGATGGTGT